>JASDQU010589397.1:42610-54527 GCA_032191745.1 Picea mariana | reverse complement strand
TGAATTTGAAATGTCTATGATAGGGGAACTAGCATTTTTTCTTGGTCTACAAATTACTTAGAGGTCTGAAGGATTATTTCTTTCTCAAGAGAAATATCTAAGAGAAATGTTGAAAAGGTTTCAAATGGAATATTCCACACCTATGAGCACACCTATGGTCACTAGATGCAAGTTAAGCAAGGATGATGGCTCACATGATGTTGATCAGAGTTCATATAGGTCTATGATAGGCAGCCTATTGTACATCACAACATCCCATCCAGACATAATGCATGTTGTTGGAATGGTAGGAAGGTATCAGGATGCACCTAAATAGAGCCATTTGTTAGCTGTCAAAAAAATATTCAGATACTTGAAAGGAACAATGGACTATGGCCTATGGTATCCTAGGAATCAGAATTTTCAACTATCAGTCTATTCAGATGTTGATTGGGCTAAATACATGGATGAAAGGAAAAACACGAGTGGATGTGCATTCTTCTTAGGAGATTCCCTTGTATCATGGTTGAGAAAGAAGCAAGACTCCATTTCCTTATCGACTACAGAAGCTGAGTAAATTGTAGTTGCCACTTGCTATACCCAAGTATTATGGATGATTCAAACACTTGTAGACTTGGAGGTAAAATATACTGCACCAATCCCAATTCATTGTGATAAAACTAGTGCAATCAATGTTTCAAAGAATCATGTATTTCACTCCAAGACCAAGCATATACCCATCAAGTATGACTTCTTAAGGGAACATGTAACCAACACTATTGTGTCTTTGCATTATATTCCATCCAAAGATCAGATTGTCGATATATTCACTAAACCGCTTGCACAAGCTCAATTTAAGTTTCTATGCCAGAAGTTGGGCGTGACCCCACTTTCAACCTAAGAGAGTCCATCCTGTTAGGGGGAGTATGTGTTGGTTGAATATCTGATACGTTCGAAAAATACCACAACGACTCGGGGGGAGCCTGTTTTCTATGACATTGATGTCAAAGGGGGAGAAAAGGTGTGGATGCTACAGTTGGAGGTCTAAGTAGCATAGTGCTTCCGTTCAAGGTTGCCATCAATGCCAAAGGGGGATATTGTTGGCATGTTTACAGGCAGAGTGTGCTTTTCATTGATGGCAAGAATAACAATGATGTTGGTGAGTGTGCATGGAAAGAACAGTAGAGAAGACACAGAAGAGAAAGCTCAAGAAGCTCAAGAGGAATAGTGCAGAGTTGCACGCAGAGCGCAAGTGTGCGCCAGGGCCAAGGGAAAAATTTTCCAAAGCTCAGGAGAGATAGTGTTTTGAGATGCGTAAACAAGATCCCATACATCAAGGCTCGCAGAAGGATCAAAGGTCACAGAACCTTTGACACTTATAAATTCTTCCAAGTCAGGAGGATGCATAAGCTCAAGAGGAGGAGAGATAGTGGCCATTGGATCACCAATCATGAATACCCGATGGTCATCAGATCAGAGTCTAGACAGGAGTAGTGCAGAGAGGAGGATATTAGACCTCAGTTGTCGGATCAGAGCACGAAGGACTAGCAACCGTTGAATCCAGTATAACTACTAAGAGGATAATGAACAAGAGCCATCCTCGAACTCGCGATATGCAAAGTTGCGAAATGATCTGGGTCATTGGATCCAGAGGACACGTGGCGAGACATCAACATTTTGTTGAATCGTAAGATGGAGAATTCAAAGGTGAGAGTTGTAGGAACTCACGAAATGCGACTACGCGAAATGATCTGGGCCATCGAATCACTGAGGATCATGGACCGTTGATCTAGCACGACGAAGAATGAAGTCTGAGTTCTCGAAAAAGAGATCTAGATTGTTGAAATATGTAATATCATGGGTTGTTGATCTAGAGCAGGTATCGAGAAATCAGGAGTCAAAGAAAGGAGGTTCTCTAACTTTTGAAGTCGTGAAACACGAAATTGTGATTTAATCGTAGTCGTCGATCAAAGGGAGAGATTTGGACCATTGATCTGGCAAGCATAGTTTTGGAAGTGAGGCCTGTGGTCACAACCATTGTCACATTGATGAAGTTTAAGGAAGGAGATAGCATTGCTAGGATCCACCTAGGATTTTTGCAAGTTGGGAAAATCGAGGTGACTCGCAGTCAACATCGCGAAACGTGAAATCACGAAACGATTGTTAGTTAGGCGGATGGTCATCGTTGGCGGTCATGTGAAAGGAAGGGGCTTAGCAAGAAGAGATAGCACCCACTGTGAAGTTTTTCTCAGGAAGGGAAATGACGCCAAAGGGATGAACATGCAGAGGTTTTCTCAATAACTGCCAGAACGAAGTGATTGCATCTGCTAGAGAATTCGAGGAGCAGTAGGGTGACTGCCAGAGAAATCGAAGTTTCTCAAGGTAACTACCAATGGAATGAAGACTCATCATAGAGACAATTGAAAGATGGGAAAGAATTGAAGTCTGTGACTGTAACAAAGAGGATAAGCTCAACTGTAACAGAGAAGATGAAGGGTCACATCACCAGAAACAGGCAAAGAATCTCAAGAACGACCACTAAAGTCGAATAGTCTCAACATAATGGTCACTTATGAAGAACAGACTCAGCATGATCACTAGAGACAATGAAGAGTTAGGTGTATGATTGGTCAGAGGACTTGGCATCATAAATATATGCAGAACAAAGAATAAAGGCGGGCTGATGTTGAGTGTTTTTCATGCGGGTAGAAGCATGCTGTGTGCAAGAGCTGAAGCGCACAAAAGAGGCGTGGTGCATAGAATGAAAAGAAGACATAGAGAATGAAGCATAGAATAATCAAAGAACATAAATGCATATATGAGAGAAGAACAAAAAGTGTAGCAGACGAGGGGAGAGAGACACTGATGCAAGCAGAACAGAGCAGTGTAGCAGAACAATGATGAGACTGGTAATCCATAGATAAATGTTGTATCACTGTGATAAATTAAAGAAATAAAATATTTATATTTCAGGGTGGTAGGTAGGTGCTAGGGAGGACCATTGTCCTCAGAGTTTTAAGTGTGTGCTTGAACACAGGGAGTTGTAGCTTCCATATGGTTGCAGCCAGAAAAACTAGGGTGGTAGGGTGGTGCAAGGAAGAGCTATTGTTCTTTGTTATACAAGTTGGTGCCTGTGTGACTGGAAGTTGGTGCCTCCATCCAGTTGGTGTTGGAACACTTAGGGAGTTGGTGCTTCTTTCTAGTGGGTTCTAGAGAAACCAGGTTGTTGGTGCTTCCTTCTAGTGGGTCTCCAGAGAGTTGGTTCTCTCAGCAAGTTGCAGCTTGCAAAATAGAGGTGGTAGCCTCACAATGAGTTGGTGCTCATAAGAATGATAATGTACAAAAAATAAATATTACTTGTCATATCAAGAAGAAGAGGTTTTTCCCTTTATGGGTTTCCTCAAGAAATGTCTGTCTCTGTATATTTCATGTGTGTGATTGATGTTGAATATTCTATTGCCTACCTTCTTGCATTATTGTGATTGTCATTGAATGCTCTGTAAAGAGTTCAAAATAAGTATAGTTGTTTAAGAATGGTAACAACGGATTCACCCCCCCTCTCAGTTGTTCAAAAAACCTTTCAATGATCAGTACGAGACACACAGATTATAATCGAAAACTGCTTGGAACAAGTAAGAGAGCACTTCCTCTTCTTCAATTTCATCCATAAGTTTTTCATTTTGATGATTTTTTAAGTGTAGAAATGTTTTTTTAAATATTTCACGAAGATGTACATGACCTTGTTCAACATGGACCATGTACATACACTACTTTCATAATTAACAATCACATACATCTACGCAAAACCCAAAATTCATGGATTTAACTCAAAAAATGTTTGATGTTTGTAGGATGGTGATAGAATGGAGGGAGAGAGAACATGGAGAAGTTGATAATGAGGTCATGGATGACCCAGAAGCTTAAGAACCCCTCTGATGATGCAAATTTTAAAAATTCTTTTGTTGCAATAGGATTAGGGCACAATAAAGGTTGCTTGAAAATTTGATTAATTATTGGAAACCTGAAGAAGATGCTTTTATGATCAGAGGGAAATCACTAAGAATTGAGATGAAGGATATATATTTCCTTATCGGTTTCCCTCATCGAGGAGATGTGGTGAACTTGAAGGGAAAAACATCCATTAGTTTAACAATCAATGAATATATTTCTTTATATTTCTTGGATGAGACATAAAAGAATGGGAGTCAACTCCCGATAAAGCATATAGAGAATCTTGGTCTAAAAATCATTGTGTTGATGATTGTCGGAGTTGCAGGATCTGTCTCATTACATCAAGCTTCTAGAATGATGATGTATTATGCATGAGAATGCTTGAGGTCTATATTATATGATTTGAGTACCACACTTCTGACATGCATGAAGGCCCAGTTGGCAGGGTGCAAACAAGGAAAAATGAAGAACTTCAACTTTGGAAGCCTCTTGTGCTGCTTTTTCTTTGAGAGAGTACCTATGATGAGTCCAAAAGTGGAAATCCATCCACATTATGAGAGATATGGCACGATATACTGATGGACCGAGGTACTTCCAAGGTAGGGAGGAGGACATATAGGTGATCCTTGGGATGATGAATTTTTTTCTTGGTGGGAGCACCAAGTGGTTGTGATCTAGGATTATCCCTATGCAGGGATAGATTGTAGCAACAACTCAAAGATTACTATTCCTCCTAGAAATTCCTATAGAGATATCAGTATAATATTATTTTTTTTAACTTATTTAATTTTTCTTGTGTGGATCACAATCATAGTATGATTTTTTGATCATACATATGTGGGACCGAGGCTACCAGATGGATTTCCTCTACATGGATGATGTGGTCATGATGGCCAACTATGTGGATATGCTGACCAAGTGTTGGATAACATACAGAGGAATGTGGAGAGATTGGTGCACCTAGTGCCAATGATATAAGTTGAAGATTTGTCGGAGCACATGCAACAACATGTAGTTGGAGTACCATGGGATTGGGTGCGACTCTTTCGATGTCTGGACAATTTCGTTGTTTTTTATGAGAGACTTGTTGAGGGAAGGGCAGGGCCCTCAGGACCATGATTGAGAGATCATGTATATTTTTGTATTATCAGTCATGATAGAGGAAAATCGAGACTAAAATCCTTTTTTTGGAACATGATCCACTTTCATACTTGATGAATTGTGATAACGATAAATATATAGAGATGATATTTGTGTCTTAGTGATAATGTGCATACGATTTGATTATATAAAAATATAATTTTTTTTCTTTTGTTTCAACGTGAATGATATAAATGCCAATATAAAATATAGTTAGAAAATGATTACTTGAAGAATTAGAAATTATTGGAACATGAACATAAGTAATATGATCGATACAATGCTCCAAAAAATGTACCTGAAGGAAACAATGATGTAGCATAGGGTTTTGAACACGATATTCATCGTTCAGTTGGGGCACTACCAATTGAGCATCTAAATAAAATTCTAAGGAATGAATTCAATGCGTAATGGTGTCACTAAGAAGATCGATAATAACACTATATTTATCCACATTATTTGTGGAAGGATTAAGACAAGAACCTCCCAAAGAAAACAACTGACCCATGGGTGAATAAATTACCCAAGCGACGAAAGCCATGTTTCGAGTGTGACGACTAGCACCATTAGGGAACCCTGTAAACATAGAAGAATCACGTGACATATTCCAACCAAGAAGAAGAACCACTAATAGAAAAATATATCTATGCTACCACTAAATACAACAATGTATAAAATTTACAAGAAGAACACCTAGGCATGACATCTTAAGCATAATACTTCTTAAGGTAGAGCCCGTTTCTGAGATCCAGAAGCACATTCCCTTCAAAATATTCTAGATTGTAGTATCCTTTCCACAATGCACGTCTCACAATGAATGGGCCATGCCACAATGGATTGAACTTACCTGCCCCCAAGAAAAAATTATCCTGGTCATAGACCAACATAAGGTCTCCTTCATAGAAAACTCTAGGGTGAATGGATTTATCATAGGTAGCCTTGAAACACTTCTTATGTGCCTCATTTGCTATAGTATCATATCAATGTTTCTCATCAATATGTTATAAGTAAACAAGGAATTATTCTAGGTCATTCGTGTTAGGAAGGATCTCTATAGAAATCCTAAGCGAAGGGATTTCACATTCAATAGGAAAAACTAATTCTACCCGATGAACAAGTTTAAAAGGAGAGAATCCTATTGCAATTTTGACTGAGGTTCGATAGGCCCACAATGTTTGATATAACATCAAATGCCAATTAGGTTTTCTCGTGTTGACATTTATTTGCAAAATGGTTTTCAAGGATTTATTAACAACTTTAGCTTGACCATTTTCTTGAGGATAGTAAGGAGACAAATGCTCCTTCCTAAAACCCATCTTTGATGCAAACTCAGACATCATGCGGTTCTGAAAGTGACAACCATGGTTAGTGAAAATCTCTTTTGGAACCCTGAAACTAGCTATAACCTGGTTAAGAATGAAGAGATTTGTGGTTTCACCATCATTAGAAAACATCGAAATGGCCTCTTCCCACTTCATAAAATAGTCTACAACCATTATGATATATTGATGCCCCATAGTCGAAACTAGGTGACATGTCATAAAATCAACCCCCCACTTGGTGAAGGGACCAACAGTAATGACGAGAAACATAGGAGCAAGATGTGTGTGCATACTTTTATAAAATATTTGGCGAGGGTTACACTTCTTGATTGGTTCAACACAATCCTTAAAGATTGTTGGCCGAAAATATCCTGCGTGCAAGATATTTTGGGCTATTTCCAACCCATACATATGACCACCATATGCTCCACTATGGAAATCATTCAAAACCAACTCTGGTTCCTCGTGATTGAGGCAACGATGGATAATTGAATATACCCCTCGATGATACATATTTTTTCCAATAATGAGATATTCCTTTTCCATGTGGAGAATCCATCGTCAATCATCTCGCAAAAAATGCAAAGAAAAATTTAGAGTCTAGAGATATATGATAATATCTCCATACTAAGGATCAAACAAATAGATGAGGGTTATATGATTTTCTGGAAACAATTCAAGAATTGCGTCATCCTCCTTCTCTATTGGAATCTGCAACATAAGTTTAGTGAATAATAAATACTTCTTGGATTTGGAAAAAGTAAAATCCAGATCAAACTCCTGAACCAAGACAATCCACTTGTTGTACTTCCCTCCAACTATTCATTGAGTCAAAATATATTGAAAAGGATCAATGTCAACGATGATATTCATCTTGTGCAACAAAATGTAATGCCAAAGACATTGAATATCATGGAAGGATACTAATGCCATCTTCTCAACGTGAAAATACTTTAGTTTAGGACCAAGCAAGAAAAAATCAAATAATAGATGATGTGTGTCTTCAGCTCATCCTCCTCCTAAACTAACACCATTGTGATAGAAGATTTGGTTGTTGTAAGGTACAACATGAAATATTTATTATAGTCAGGAGGACTCAGCAAAGGGGTATAAATTAAAGATTTCTTCAATGCATCGAATGAACATTGCACTGATTGCTCCCCAAAAAAGGGAACTCTTGAGTTCAACAGGTGCATAAATCCTTTAGTGATATCAACATATTTTGGTATGAAACACGAAAGGAAATTTACCTTTCCTTCTAGGCTCTGAAGTTTACACACGATACATGGGGGAGGTAATTGAAATCTTTCCTAACTTTCAAAGGGTCGACCGTGATCCCTTTGGTTGATACAATAAACCCCAAAAGACGCCCTGAAGTGATGCAGAAAATGCACTTATGAGGATTCACGCAAATTTGATAATTCCGACACCTTTCAAACACAAGGCGAAGGTGTAATAGATGTTGCACTCTCTAGCAAGAATGAGCTATAATATCATCTATATAAGCCTCCATTATGTGTTTGAGATCATGGAAAGCGAACATCATGGCTTGTTGAAAAGTAGCTCCAACATTTTTAAGGCCAAAGGGAATTTTGTTGTATGCAAAGGTTCCCCAAGGACAAATAAAAGTAGTATTATTTTGGACCTTGGGATGGATTTGTATCTGGTTATAACAATAAAAACCTTCCATGAAAGAGAAAATTTCACTTCATGTGCATTCGTCAAGGATTTGATCTATAAACGGTGTGGGAAATTTATCTTTAGGGCAAGCTTGATTTAAATCTCATAAATCCATGCATACTTGAATGGTACCCTATTTATTATTGATCGGAACGCGGTTGGATACCCATTCTATCAATGTGAATGGATATATAAATCTTGCTTTAAGTATTTTTTCTACCTTATCCTTAATTGTTGCTTCTTTCCTAGGGTTCATTGATCGAATTTTGTTTTGAACCAGTTTAGCATTCACATAAGTTCAAATCTCATGCTGGATAATCCGAGGATGTATTACCAACATTTCCTCATAAGACAAAGTGAACACGCTACAAAACTCCTTAAAGAGGGTCATGTATGAATGAATTTCTTTTGGAGAATAGAATACCCAAATAAAAACATTTTCCATGACATCATGGGTCTTGGAGATATTGATCGGGATAGTCTTCAAAATATTTTCCATATTCCCTTCGACATATATTCCATGAATTTCCAAAGGGTTCAATGAACGATAAATATCTCCAATCACGGTCGATCAAAATTATCCTTTCTCTACATGAATCATATTTGGAAGGAAATAAGATCTATGGTGTAAGTCTTCCCAAGTTCATTCAGGGTCTGTCATCACCTCTAGAATCACCCCGTCCAAAGGGAGTATGCTGTCCAAACAATTGTGAGAGTTGGAAGAATTAAGAGCACATAAAATCTATAAAACATGATCCACTTCCTCTGTTGAGGTTGGAGATGGATCTTCATTTGTAGTATCTCGTTGAATGTATTTATAATCTATCTACACTGCAGACAATGGAATTACCATTCTAGTATGTTCCAATCTACCTCTTGAAGTTGACGGGGGAGGCAGAGTCCACGGATCTTCAAAGTAATAAGTTCGAAATGATCTAAATTGAAAGATATAATATTTTAGCATAGACTATTCAGGAATATTCAGAATGGAATTAATGTCTAATGACAGTGCCAAAAAATAGAAAGTATCCATTAGGGAAGGATACATCCCAACACACCAATTCACAAATTCCCGCTACTAATTTTCAATCAAAGGAAATGCAAATACTGGTGATGTTGTAGGATCTACATGAGCGACTGACAACTGATCAATAGTGACAATCCCCCTTTGTGAGGGAAACATAGCACTCGAAAAACCATGGAAACTATGGTTGTCATTTCAAACGTCCAACTTCTTCGTAAGAGTATATTATAATCGAGAGGCACATCGACTGTTTCTACTTCAATGCACATGGTTTTCCCTCTAACTAGATGGGGAAAGAAGGGTTAAACCCATGTGGTATAAATGAATGACCATCAAATTCCATAAGTAATCTTGGAGACGAAGCTAACTCAGGTGAGTCGATAACTCACCAACATGATAATGACATTACACAAGTCAAAGTGCCTTCATCCACTACAGTGTGAAAAATAGTTTTTGAAAACGACTTCGTGGTGTAAACAACTACAATTTGAAACAAAAATTATATGGAATGTGAGGCTTGATGTTAGAAGTGTCAAACATGATGGATAGTGAGTTACATGATTTAGATTCCCCTAAATTAGACAACAATTTTTTTGTTGCAATGGGAAACTATGGAGAACTTCCAGTGCGAGCATAGCACAAGGCGTTTGGGCCAAATCTTCAACAATACAATAAATTTGAGATTCTCTAGCATTCAGATTGTGCGATGTATGCTTCAACACACCTTTTGGTATGAAAGGCATTGGGTCTACCACCTATTTCTCTATATGGAGCGAGTTTGATGGTACTAGTAAATCCTTATCCTTCTTTGCAAACTCAGGATTCATATAATCATGAGCTCTAGTTTGAAAATTAAGATCCAACTTCAACATATAGACATTTGATATTCCAGATCCTGGCATGGGGGTACCCTAATTTCCATCATCCATATTAGGTACCAAGGAAGTACCCTTTGTTAAATTATAACCTTTTGGAAACGATCTAGTCAAAACAACTGGTTGTTGTTGCGCTAACAAGCGTTGGGCTTCCTCAAGTTTGGGGAAGAGATGATTCAAGTGATATAGTTTGCAAAGATTTCAAGGGAATTTTACCTTTTTATTTTTTTTCTTTTCCCCCTCAACATTATTACTAGCCTTTTTATCATTCCCCCCACCACCTTTCTTTCCCTTGAATTTATTTTTCCCTTCGGGTTGTTGAGGACCCTTTGGATTCATCAACTACACACTGTGTAAATATGATGATTGGGCAGTGGGGGTGGTCCAACTAGGGGCCCGACTATCCGCAGTTTGTTGAATATAAAACTGCTACATCTGATTAGAAATCAGTTTTGTAGCTCTTCTTTGCGACGAACCAACAATACCATCGACATGTGGTCTTGATTTTGGTTTCTTCAAGTCAATATTCTATCGTGGTACATATAGGATTATCTCATAGAGCATGCCTGACTGAGAGTAAATGATTTCTAACTGTTGCACTCTAAAGATCACTTTTTCCTATGTAAACACTTTTGAATTGATAACATCCTTAGAAATCCGAGGGATTAATGATTTCAAGAACCATTCCAAAAGAAATTCGGGAGGAATCATGGCCTTAATCAAACTATTATGTCTCCTCCATTCCTGAATGTGATCGGAAATGTGAGTGTCTTTATTTTTTTCAAAATTAGCCAAAAGTTATTTTCCAACATCATACTAGATAGGGAGTTGGAAATTATTGAGAAAGACCATGGCCAAATCACCAAATGCTATGAACTTAGACCCCTTTATATCTATATACCATTTAGCAATTCCCCTAGTGAAGTGTGTTGGAATAATCGTAACCAATCGAGGTTGTTGTTAAACTAATTAAAAGATCACCAAAAATAAAATTTCGTTACATGATCTATAGGATCTTCACCACTTTTACCTTCAAATTTTGGTATATAAAAAGGTAGTTTGGTAGGGATCAGAGGCCAACTCTGGTTATGATGAATTAAGTCATTCATTAACTTTGACAAATATGGAAAATGAAGGGTTGTAAAGAATGGTAGCCTAGGTTGCGACATCAAGGAAGAAACCATGGGATTAAAAAATATTGATTGATTAAAATCCTGAAAAGACAACTCTTGATTGAAACTGACACCAGGTTGCTAAGAAGAGCTTGCAAACTGACCTGAATTTTGATAAAAAATAGGATTTCTGGAACCATTGAAGTGAAAACCTCCACTTGTCTACCCTCTAACAGACTAAAAAGGATTATATCTCGATGACATCCATGGCAAGGGAATAAACCTCACCATGGGATTCCACTAAGGATGGAAATGTTTTTCCCCCATCGACATAGCAGATGGGGAGAAAGTCAGATTCTAAAAAATCACCATAGAGAGAGAACAACATGGAACCGACCATAACATTGGACAAAAATCCTCCACTCCCATAACTAGAAGTACTAAGCCCTATCGCAGGCATGTATAACTAAAAGAAACTACCTCAAAGAAAAGGATATGTTGTGGATATGTGCCCCCCAACTTAAGGGAAATATTACCATGGAGCCATTGAACTCCTTGAAAAAGGAAAAAACTTGAAAAGGAGTTGACGAACTCCCTTCTCCTGAGCTAGAACCTTGAATAAATGGTTGGGATGGGATTAGAATAGAAATTTCTCCCATCGATGATATCCCAAATGAAAAGGTGTTAGTGACAGATGGCCTAGGATGAGAACCAACCATGATATAAGTGGGTCCAAATGACAATGAAATCGAACTACTAATCAAAGGAAAGATCCTTACTTAAATGATGCTCGTCATCTAGCCTGAGGGAAAATGAGGTGTTGTACCCCCTCCT
>JASDQU010589396.1:15873-26634 GCA_032191745.1 Picea mariana | reverse complement strand
AGAGGAAAATCCTTCTATAAGCAGAAGCTTCTATTAGGTCTTCTTACATTTGACTTATTCTTCCTTATTGCTAGGCCTTATTAATATTGGCCTTTATTACATGGAATTATATTATTCTACCTATGTGAGGGGTTAGGGAGGTTAGGTCCCTAACAATAATCTTAGATGGAAGGAAGGACAAAGAAAATATTGTCAAAATTTGTACTGACATTTAGGAAGCCAATCATACATTGAAAATTTTGATTTATTCAAATAGAAATGGACACTGAAATATTTTTCCATGGTTATTTACAAAGAAGGAAAGTAATGTTGTAAAAGAGGTCATTTGGCTAATTAAATTTCCAATGATATTTTCTTCAAACATAAAGAATATCTTAATGAATAAAGGTGAATTTGGTGGGGTAAAAATCATGATTGGAATACCTTCATTAAGGTAATTATTTTGATAGATTTCTATATTGGTAATACTTCTTTTTAGTATTTTATTTTTTTTCCTTTTCAAAAAAATAATGATTCCTTTCTTTTAACAGTATGTTCTACCTCTATCTCTCCCTAACATATTTGACAAAAATGTAAAATAAGTTATATATGATCTTGGAAAATACATGAGGCAAATGATGATTTATATACAAAATGTTTATTGCAGAACTTGTCGACATGTGTTTTACTTGTAGTGTATATACTTTTTTGTTAAAAAATATGATTTGCTTGTATCATGCATAGGTGGATTTCATCTAAATAAATCCATAAAGAAGATATAAAATATTGGAGGAGATAAATTTCTTGGCTAATTTGTGAAATGAAAAATTATTTACCTTCGACAATTTTCAATGTGCAAGAACAATATTGTTACACATCAAAATTCCTCACTTCGACAATGTCGCATTCTCATTGTCATAAGTTTTGTAAATGTCACACGTTTGTCTCAAGTGTTTTAAGTGTTGCATTCTCTTTCCGTAAAGTGTCACATCATGAACGACACCATGAAAACACTTTCTACAACCCATAAAACATGTTAGAATAATAAGCCCCATCATCTAGCAGTCGAAACAAATGTTTTTCTAGGGAACTGCTCATCTTGGTAAATTTTTGGAATATGAGTGCTCCCCTTCTCATACACAGGGAGTGCTAGCACTCCTTTTCCATATTAGGGGGCATGTTGTAGGGATTGGTTTCCCATTCTAAGGGAGTTCTAAATTCATTGGGGAAATCTTGGAAGAAATCTCATTTTCTTCTAAAGATAGCTATGGATGGATTGAGTTGGTTTGGCTCAAATCTAACTCCATGGATGCATCTAAGGGAGATATCAAAACTATTGGAGACATATCCCCAACTAATTCCAAATATAACCAAGGTAGTTGAGCCTCTCAACGCCTATAAATGGAGGCATTTCCATGGTAACAAAGGAGAAAAAAATCAACAAAGCATTGTTATTTTGATTGTCGATCATTCGAGCAAGGGTTGGAGGAGAAGAACTTGGAGAGGCTGTTGCAACATTATCTGAAGATTGTAAGTTTATTCATGAAGTTATCATCTAATATATTTGTCTTATTTCTTTCAAGTATGTGGTTTCGTGTGTTTGTCTATGCTTAATTTGATTTGCATAGATGAATTTGGTTTTCCTAATCCATTAGAGTATAAGGAAGTCGCTTGTTTCTTGTTGTTCATTACAAGTATTGATTTGCGCCAGGAATCAGATCAATATTGTGGATAGGAGAATCTAGGACAAACATCATAAACAAAGTAAATCCTACTTTACCTTCTCCTCTCTTTTTTGATAAGAGAAATGATTTTATAGGAACGATAGTGTCCAAATTATTGTTTCTGTCTTGGTATAAGGGCCAGTAATCCAAGGGAAAATTCACATGTCCGCAGGGGAATATTTCCATAACAGAAATTGGTGACTCCATTGGGGAACGAATTTTCAGTTTGTTCTTTCCTTGGTTCATCCGTGACCTTTTCCTATATTTACATACTATCTTCTGATTTAATATATATTTGCATCTCTTTTGTCTTTGCTAAGTTGTCCCACAGAGCCTCTTGCTAAATTTTCATGAGTTACTGAGATTTTTTATCTTTTTCTCAAACTTTTCTTAGAACTAGCACCCCTATACAGTTCAAATCATAGCGGTGTTTCTTAATAAGTGCTCCCCTAGAGTCTAAGGGAGTGTTGTAGCGCTCTGGTGCTTTGATTACTAGAGCGTCGATTTTCCTTTCTTTGGGAAATTTCAAGCTTCACTGCTTGTTGGGTATAGTCTTTGGATCTCTTTCTCAAACTCAGATCGTATTCTATTTGATCTTGTCCTCTATTTGACTCAAACTTACTACCTTTAATTCTTTTTAGTCCTCATTGAGTTTGTGTTGTATTTCCTTATTGCAAAATCAACCTTTCTCTTTCAAAATTGGTTTCTTTTTGACACTCTTCTCGATTATCTAATTGATTGGAGATTTTCATAAGGTAGTCATCAATCACAGTATTTTTTTCTTTGTCTTTGATCTCTTACTCAATTCCTAAAGACTATAAAGTGTGAATTTTGGTTTCTTAGGGTTTTCTTTGAGTGAATAGTTTGGTAGTTATTTTTATTTTGGTCTCTTGTTTACTACTGAGAGTGTCTTTGTTTGTGTGTTTTTTGCTTCTTACTTTTTCAAATCACAGTAGTGAACCTTTTTCATTATTAGTGAAAGAACGAAGCATTAGACAAACATATTAGTTTGCATCCACAATCAAACAAAGAAATATTTGTATGTAATGGTTTTGGATATTGAAAAGGTCTTATTTATAATTTGGCAATTGTCTAAATTCTTGTTTGAGAACAAAATAGCATAAAATTTTGCATTCTTGAGTGTTTGTTAGTGACAAAAGAAAAAGAAACTCTTATGCTTCCCATAGCTAGAAGTTAATTGAAAAGAAATTTGCATATCATTATTTTCACCCTTTTGTGGAGTTGAGTCTCAAACATCATCAGTTTCACTATCATTCAGCCTTGTGTAACAAACAACCACAAAAATAAACGCTAATTAAAATTGAACTAGAAACTTTTATTTTTTGGATCTTTACACCAACAATAGACTAGGACTAGATATTTGGAACAGGCTATGATATTAACTCTCCAAATCATTGAAGACAAAATCATAAACTTGTGATAGGGAGAGAAAATACAACCTTCATATAAGCATAGATGGGATCCCCCTCTCACAAAAGTGTTAAACACCAGGTCGTGTGCGGGAGAGAAACAAAGAGTATCCCTCTGAGGTTTAACCAATCATAGTGGTACGATATTATATTGGGGGTTATTATTGAAGATAAACTATTTTCATTTGGTCTCAGAGCTTCGTAAATTTTGAATCTGTTTGGGGCCCTATGGAGTTTTATCAGTCCATTTGTCCTTGGTTCTATTGAAGAATTTCAAATTTGATATTCTGCCCACACATTCAGACTTGACTATCGACTGTACCCATCCATAGGCTGACTACGATTTGGTATCCTTAGTGGCCATAATTTTTAGGATACTTACACGAGGTGATGGTGAAGGGAATTCTTTGCTATAACTAGAACAGACATTGGTCAAACTCACTTGGGCTCCTTGGAGGGTAACCCACGAGTAAACCCATGAGGGAAATTGCACCAAGGTGTAAGTATGTTATGTTGGGCCCTTCGTTTTTGGTTTAAAGTTATGCAAGGAGGACTATAGTCCCAATTTTGGTCAAACACAAGTTGCGCAAGCCACAAAGAAGCTGGATAGTGGAGAAAGAAAAGAAATAGAAAATGGTTGTGAAAAGGGACAACGCAACACCAGCAAGGAAAAAGGAAGTTACAAAAGAACAAAAACAAGAAAGAATGCATAGTCTAAAGTTAGAAGATCCCACTCAAACTATATGTATGAGATGCATACGATTGTAAAGGGTTAGATGATATATCTGATATAGATGGGTAGATGGTATAGAGGGAGGATACATATTAATGGTTTCGTGATTGTAACTTGTATACATTTGGGGAAAAGGGTAGATAGAGCTCTGAGGCATGAGTCTAGAGCCAAAAGATTGTAACAAAGTCTTGTGTTGTATCTGAAAGATTGTATCTGAGAATATCTCTTGATAATATATATGGAAGGACCTAAAAATTTTGAAATATACTGTGTCGCTCTTTATTTATGATTATGAATCATATTTTTACTTTACTTCTCTATGTCTGATAAGAAAAATATGTTGTCTTTGTTTACAAATGCTTCCGCAACTTGATTGTATTTATTTCCTGTTATGAATAAGTTCAGATATGTTCTGTGGTTATTCTGTCTTGCGCGAGGTTATGGTGAACTTTGAAGATTTTGGATCCCACCTAAGTATTCTCCTTTCCCTTCCCTATCTTGTTGTCTTAGTGGTGCTTCGGGTGAGACGTATCCTCTTCGAAGGAGATGAAAATTTCAACGCTCTATACTACTCGATGCCTTTTGTTGGTAACCTAAGAAGGAACCTAGTCTAATCAATTTTGTGCCAAAAAAATGGTTTCATTTCTAGGACCTGCGTTAATAGGGAACCTGTAGGGAGAATGCTTCTATGAATTCACCGATCCAATATTCACCAGTGGTGGGAGAAAAATTGTGACGCCTTCATAAGGAAAGAAGTGCAGTTGTGAGGGAAAGCTATGAAAAATACATAGGAGGTTGTTTTTTACTTAGAAAGATTGAGTGACCAGTATGAGATATTCTGGGTTAAGTTCCCGGAAGAAATTTTTCACTAGATAGATAGGCTCCAATAACCTCTAGAATTCCAAGAATGAGTCAAGAAGACCTACACTTGGGATACAAAAAATATTGCATCACTTCATTAGCTGGATCATCTGGTAACATGAGAGATCAATTTATGTGTTAATAAAACATTAGAAGGATACATTATCGAGTTTGTAGCTGAGAATCATCAATATTTTTCACGGGCAGAAGCGAATTTCAAGAAAGACGCAAGGGGAATACTGTTGAGAGAAATCCCCTTATGGATTAAGGTTTTCTTTATGGAGGGGATGTTGAAAATGTCCCCGACTGAGATGGTAGCGTAAACACCCTCTCTTAGGGTGGGGTGATTTTGGGGTGGATTCATGGCCTCAGAGAGGGGAGAGGGTTCTTTGACAAATGGGGGAGTAGCAAGAAATGGACTCAAGGGATAAGAGAGCCTTGAAAAGGGTTGCCATATTTGAGAAGTGGTGGCATGGTAAGATAAAGAAAGCAGTAAAACAGTCCGAGAAGTTGCGGAAAGAAGTCAAACTAGGAGAATTCAAGAAAGGATAGATGGAAGAGTTGTAGAATATGAGAAGATAGGAAAGACTGGCCAGTAAAATATTAAATGAGAGAGAAGCGTAGAGAGAAATAAGTCCCCAAGAGGGTGGACAAGAAGAATAAGATGTAGAAGCATGGGAAAAGGAATCCGACATGGATCTTGAAAAATAAATATAAGATTCATCCCTGATACCAAGAAATATCAGGAATCCGACTGAAGAGACCACTCCAGAGGATGAGAACGAGACCCCCCAGATCAAAGAAACCCACCCCGAAGATAGTGGCACTAGCCCCGAATCACCCATACCCCAATTTTCTTCTATACAAGTGGTAAATTATATATTACCTTCTTTTGTTATTTTTGTTCGATTAGAGTCAGTTAGTCAGTCACAACCGAGAAGTATGAATATTGGGAGGATATTGGGATCCCCTGGTAGATCGCAACTAGGACCGTTAGGTTTTATCTTGGTAGGAGCAGTAAGATCAACAATGGTTGGCAACATGGGAGGTTTGATTGCTCGATACCTAGAATTATGGGGTAAGGTAGACGAGGATGTTGAGTAGTATTGGTTCTTATGTGAAGCAATCTGGAGGTCTAGAGGGACTCTAGATGCAAATAAATTGGTTGAGTTCCAGACTACCTTGAGAGTTCGCGCTCTCAAATGGTACATGAATGCCATCAAGTCAAGTGTACCAAGAGTGTAAGGTCAAGCATTCACACTTGACCAAGTACAAACAAAGTTCACAGTGGAGTTTAAGATACCTCAGTCTAAACAAAAATCTCTATTTGAGTTACGTGAAATTCATCAAAGGGAAGGAGAACCGGCCTGGGAATATAACCAAAAGTTTAAATATGATATAGGGAGGTTATCACACCCAATTCATGAGGAACATCAAATAGAATGGTATATCTAGGGATTTCTACCTCTGACACAACTTATGTTAATGCAATAGTGGATAGCCACTTTGACAGATGCCTTGGAACAATCAATGAATATTGAAGCCATGATAGGATATCCGGGGAGCCTGAGAGTGACCATACCCCCAACATATGCAAATTTGGTGCAACTATAAAGGAAAATACCAGCGCTTACAGAGAATATTCAAGAATGGATGATACCCAGACCAGGACGACTGTAAGTCTGGTGTACTGGATGTTACACAAAAGGACATCTGGTGAATAAATTTTCACGAATGAGGGGAATGGGACCTCCTAATAATTCGATGGGACCCTCACCAAGAATCACGGAGGAGTTTCACAAGTATCTGTGAATCTACCATTCCTTACCCCAACCCCATATTATGATTTTCCAGGGCATGGGCCAAGATAGTGCCCCATTATTTAGAAGTGTTCAATAGTACTGAATACTGTGCATTGTGAGTTTTGTGCATCTACCACACATGATACAAACCAGTGTAGAGCATTGGATGCACTTGCAGACCAACTGGATCAAACATCATTCAGGGTGAATGAAAACCCTTAGGGACCGAGACGAGGTCGAGGAGGTGGAGCTGGAGGAGACTTCAGAGGAGGAGGAACCAGGGGAAGAGGACAAAGTTTATGCTACAACTGTGATGAGAAAGGACACATGGCTAGAGATTGTCCTCACTTGATGTGGCCATGGTGCTCTCACTGCATAACCAATGGGAAAGCAACTGAAGACTACCCAGAGCTAATTGTGAAATGGGAATATCGGGTACGTCAACAAGGAACTAATCCTATCAGTTCATAGGTAAAGTGATTCATTAAAGGACAAATACCCAACCTTAATATCATTAATCGAGGAAGAGCAAAGACTAGTGTAGATGCTGAGAATTTACCTCAGATCCATAAAGTAGCACCTAAGGAGGACAGGTATGATCCTCTGAAACAAAATTTTTTCTTTAAAAATTAAATAGAAGTATTCTAGAGTATCCCTGGGATTGATATGCAAGAAAAACCCCTTCATCCTATAGTTTATCCTAAAGTTGTGAAAGTCCCTACTTCACCCCATGTACCCTGAAACCTTGTAATTCTGAGAAGACAACGTAAGTAGTCACAAAATGTAGTTGACCTTTGGTTTAAGCTATTTTCTGATATTATTGGGAATGACTAGTTGACAGAAAAGTTGTGCAATTCCCTATACCTAGTCCTAGGAATTGAGTAATCTCCAAAAACTAGAATAAGGACTAATATTCCTTAGAATAATACTCAGAGAGTGTAGAGGAGGAAAATATGAAATGGAAAGGAGTTTATATTAGCAGCCCAGTTAGATGAGTTTGAGATTAAGGATGTTATGTTAGATCTAGGATCTGATGTTAATATACTGCCTAAAAAGACTTGAGAAGATTTAGGAAAACCTCAGTTGACATATTCCCCAATCCAGTTAAGAATGGCAAATCAGTATTGTATTTTTCCATTAGGAAGACTGGAGAATGTGGAAATAGATGTTGCAGGAGTAAATACTGTAGTTGATTTTGAGGTGATCTAAATCATGGGGGATAAGGACCCTTATCCTTGACTACTTGGTATCGATTGGTCTTATGATATCTATGCATTGATTGACCTAAAAAAAGACACTATGACATTTTAGGCAGATAGAATAAAAGTGGTTCAACCCTTGGATCTGTATGTAGGCCCTCGATACATGGAGCCAATGGAAAAAAATATGGAGGGAGAAGACTTGGATCAGTTGCACACTGTAACAACATGAACAAGAGAAGACTCCATAAATCTTGTTGTTTATGGATCAGTAAGTTGAAGGAGCATACAATCGACAGATGAAGATTCAAAATTGGCATTTGACAGTTGTGTTACACATTATTTTTGTCATCCCTATTACCGTTAATGATGTAAACCTATATGTAGTCTTCAGAGGGGTCAGTAGCATGAGTTCCTGAAGGAAGAAGAGAGAAGAACTTTTCCTGAGAAAAGAAGTTGCATTTTCCCTTGTAAAAACCCTATAAAAAAGGAATTTCACAGGTTGCTATATAGGCAGGGTGTGAGAATGCTTGATTCTCGCAGGCTGCACCATAGCTAGGTTGCGATATGTTCGCAGGTTTCTCTATAGTCAGGGTGTGAGAATGCTTACATGTGGGACAAATGAGCATTTTCTCGAATCTTCTAGAAGGAGAAACTTCCATGGTGAGGTGGCATCCGAATGGTTTGGATCTTACTCGCTGTCATAATTTAGTGGGATCATCCTAACCTCCTCATCTTATCCTCTTCCACTTATAAAAGGAGAGGAGCTCTCATGGAGAAGGGATAAGTTGGATTTGGCTTGGAATTATTAGCTTGGTTGGAGTGTCTTTGAGTTTTTCCTTTGTCAAGATATATTGTGAATACTATCAGATCTATGCTCTTAGAATTCTTGGAGTGGAAGTGTGTGGGGAACGAAGGACAGTTGGAAGGGACCTTACGACATCAAGGCCATGGTTGTAATCTCTCTTTCACATTTAATATGATACAGTAATATGATTCTTTCCTATAAACCTTGTTGTGTTTTATTGTATGATTCCTTGATCACATACATAGGTTTATATTGAGTTTATGTTATTACTATCACTTTGGTTGGTTGTGTTCATTTGCAGGTTCATCATTGTATGAGAGTTGGAACAAAGCTAGGATGGCGATGGAAAGAGGAAGTGGCATTTAAACAGTATGTCACCTATCCCTCTTTAGTTAGTAAATTCAATATTTAAAACTTAAGGAAAGCGTCATGTTCTGGTGTGTTTTGTTCTAGATCTAGGTGGATCTAGGGAGATCAGTTTGTGTCTGCACCTACCAATTTTTCCAATAACAAAATTGGTGACCATACTGGGGAATGGATTGTTTCCTAGTTAGTCTAGTTTCCCTTGCTTTGATTGCTTGTTTTCTGGTTTCTGAGTCTGTGGGACATCCATCTAGACTCTCTAGATCTAGAAGTTCACTTAGATTCCCTGTCCTTTTTCAAAATTTTCTTTGATTACATAAATTCTCACACTGTACCTCTTTGTGACCTGTGAGAATCATTGATGTTTGCACCCTGTTGTTAGATCCAGTGAAAAATTCTCACCCCCTACCAATGTCTAGCCTGCGAGAATACCTAATTCACGCACTATACTTCACTACTAGGCAACGAACTTGTTTGTAAACATTTTGGATTGGGTATTGTCATCTTTTGATGACCCAATTTTGCTTTGATCAGCTGGATTGAACTTTTGGAGCCTATATTTATTTGTTTACAGTCTGCTTGACATCCTTTGAGTTGCTTTTAGCCACCTTTTCTTTGTTTGGATTTGAAAGATTAGTCTCTTGCTTTGAGTGTCTTTCAATTACAAAGCGTGTGTTTTTTTTAGAATTGTTTAGGGAATGATCAGGTTTCTTCTGAGTAGTTCACTTTAAAAGAAAACTTTTAGTTTGGGTTTCTTTGTTTTAACAAAGTTCATTATTTCTTTTAGTGAAATTTTTGAAACAAAAAGATTTAATTTCTTGCTTTATATTAGATTGGGGGCATCCTTTCATTTGAAGTAGCGAAATTGCATGATTCTTGGCATTTTTTGGTCTTAAATTATGAAAAAAATTCCCCCTCATGGCCGGGGGGGGGGAATGAATCGTGCATTGGTGTACAGTCTTTTTGCTCATTTCTTGAGAATATTGATATTGATGAGGTTTAAGATTTTGGGACATTGTGCATCTAGGAATGATAAACGTTTTCTCCTTCTCATAGCATAGCTTTCATCGAAATGAAAAGATTGCATCTTCATTTCTTTGCATAGTTTTCAAGTCAGGAAAAATACCATATTGTCCACGCCATTTTCCTTTTGAGTAACAACAGCCATAAAATAAAGCGCTTATAAAAATTGATTAGACATTTTTATATTTTATGGTAGCAAACCTACATTAGATTTAGGGATTTGGAATAGGTGTGAAAGATAACTTTCCAAAGCTGCAAACAAACATAGAATCTTGAGTTAGGGAGCGATTAAATCCACTTATTACATTTTGTTCTGGGAAGCCCTTCTAACACAAGGGTCAATCACGAGGTCGCATTTAGACTGGCAGAGTTACTCACCCTGCTTTGTTGGTCTTGGTGTAGAGATTGCATGTATTATGTGGGTCGCTTGAGAGGTATACCCACAATCATGAGTGGAAGCGTTTCAAGTTGATTTCGGGCTAGATGCCCTGCCCTTATGCGTGGATCAGACTGTCAAATGTTTCCCCAGGCATCACTGTAGTAATTGGTAACCTTAGTGGCCTATCTGTCTAGGTTCTTTACATGAGGTGACTGTGGAGGGGCAAGTCTTCACGATACCTGAAATCGACGTTGGCCAAACTCACTCAGGCTCCTTGGAGGGTATACCCATGATTATGTGTGGGAGGTTGCATTAGGGTGTAAGTCTGTTAAGAAGGTTGTCAACGTAACTTTTCCACCTGCTCTATCTCATCCCCTTATTACATTGTTCCCGCGACATTGGATTTCATCACCAACTAGTGTGCTCATTGTGAGAAGGTTTTGTTTGTTTGCTTGCTTCC
>JASDQU010589396.1:3007-13415 GCA_032191745.1 Picea mariana | reverse complement strand
TTGCAGGTTCATCATTGTATGAGCGTTAGAATGAAGCTATGATGGAAATGGAAAGAGGAAGCAACATTTAAACGATATGACACCTATCCCTCTTTAGTTAGTAAATTCAATATTTAAAACTTAAGGAAAGCGTCATGTTCTGGTGTGTTTTGTTCTAGATCTAGGTGGATCTAGGGAGATCAGTTAGTGTCTACACCTATCGATTTGTCTGATAACAAGTTGGCAAAAAGGTTCATATGAAATATTTTCAAGAAGATGTGTAGCTGTCAAAGCAACTATATGGGTTGGAACCTAGGTCAAAGAACACCCAATATATGATGGTACCTCAGAACTTGACAATTTTCTGGTCAGCATGGAAGAAAACATAGCAGAGTATCAAAGGATCTCAGTTTTGGTCTTATCCCTCTAGGAAACCCCTACCAGATGGTGGACTAATCACAAACCCTTAGTTGAGAACTGGGACGATGTGAAGAAAGCTATCCGATATAGATTTCAAGATAAGGAGCAGTTGGAATCAGGGATACGGATGGATTTCCAAGTTGCCCAATTGTTCAATGGACAGTATGATCCTAAAACACATATTGAACAATGTGTGAGATAGTGGTAAGTTGCATAAATAACATATCGCTTATGGGTTCAAGTATTTCCCCATTCACTAGGTCTGATTTCTAAATCTTAGTACATACATGAGGAAACTAGAAGATAGACCAGTGACTGGAAAACGTTGGTAGATCAATTTTTCAAGGACTTCTCATTTACAAGTAAGTACCTAGAGCTTAAAGTAGTCCTACAAAGAATTAAATAATTCATTTTTACTGACGTTAGTGAACGGAAAACAGACCTAGTGGTATGTGCAAAGCATAAACAAGAACTTCAATCTAAACTTCACCTAGACTCGGACAAGATACCTAATGAATGTTATAAAATTGAGAAGGATTTGGAAAACCCAAATGATTTAGAAGAATTCAGAAATTTATTCATTAAGGAAACAGAAGGAAGCAGAGATATTCAAAACATCATACCTAGCCAGACTGGTGGTTCTTATAATTATCCATTGAAGTTGTGTAAAGTCAATATAGGAACCAGAGAGAAACCTAAGATAATTATGGTGGGAGATTACTGGGATGAGCAAACTAGCTAAGAAATACATAGCCTGTTGTGGGAGTATGAGGACTTGTTCCCAAAGACATTTTCATAGATAAAAGGGATTAAAGGATCTATGGGAGAAATGAAAATTGAAATAAAACCAAGATCAAAGCCTGTAAGGCATAGACCATATCACCTTAATCCCAGAGTGAAAGAGAAGGTTAAGAGGGAAATAGACAAGATGTTGGAGGCTGGACTCATTTTTGTAGTGGAAGAAGAAGAATGGGTTAGCTCAATAGTCATCCAGAGTAAGAAGGGCACAGAGGAAATTAGGGTCTATGTAGACTACAGAAGCATTAACTCTTCCTGTGTGCATGACCCTTTCCCAACATCTTTTACTGATGAAGAGATAGAACAAGTTGCGGGGAAAGAATCGTACTCATTTACAGATGGATTTTTGGGGTATCACCAAGTGAGGATTGTTGAAGAAGAAAAAAATAACACCACATTCATAAGAGAAGGGGGGTCATTTGCATATAACGTGATGCCCTTCAACCTAAAGAATGCTCCTACATTTTTTCTCGGATTGTAATAGCATATTTCTGAGAATTTATTCACAAGTTTATAGAAGTTTATATGGATGATTGGACAGTATACAGTCTTCTCAAAGAACATGTAGCACTACTACGTCTGATGTTTGATAGATGTAGGGAATTGTAAATATCGTTGAACCTCAGAAAATGTATCTTTTGTGTGCCACATGGAAATTTGTTAGGACACATAGTATTCCAAGAAGGAGTACTGGTAGACCATGCCTCCACCTACGAGCATTAAGTAGTTGCACTCCACGCTGGGGAACATAGGGTACTATCACAGGTTTATCAGAAGGTATGCAAACATTACTGCACCCCTGGAAAATCTACTAAATAAGTCAGAAGTGTTCCATTGGATGCCAGAGTGTGATAAAGCATTCAACATCCTGAAGGAAAAGCTCAACACAACACCTATTATGATATTTCCAAACTGGTAAAATGAATTTCATGTGCATGTAGACACATCAGGTATTTCCATGGGAGAAATATTAACGCAACCGGGAGATGGAGCCATGGATCATCCTATCTATTTTGCTAGCAGGAATTTGCTTCAATCTTAGCGCAACTATACAACCAAAGAAAGGGAGAGTTTAGCTATGATTTACTCTTTTCAAAATTTTAGACATTACTTGTTAGGCTCTCATTTTAAGTTCTTTACTGATAATTCCACGTTAAAATATCTAGTTAACAAGCTTGTTCTAGAAGGAATAATTTGTCGATGGTTGTTACTGTTTTAGGAATTTTTATTTGAAGTGATCATTAAAACTGGAAGATGCAATGTGGGGCCTAATCACCTGTCTAGATTAGAGTCAAGGGAAAGTGTCATAGCATTCAACGATCAGCTCCTAGATGTAGACTTGTTCTAGGTTGAGGCCATACCAGAATACATAGAAGTCTTCTTAAGTACATAGGCCTACCCAGAAACGTACTCCACAACTCAGAAACGTCATATGGTGGTTAGACCAGTGGACTATCAATTGATTGTGGGGAAATTGTATAAGTTGGGCCTAGATAGAATCCTGAGGAGATGTTTCTTACATAATGAAAGACAAGACATACTATGGGAGTGCCACAGTGGAGTTGTAGGAGGCCATGTTGGAGGAAAGGCCACTGCACGGGAAGTCCTCCAAGATGGATTATGGTGGGACATGCTCTTCAAGGATGAAAATGAATATGATAGATCTTGTGACGTCTGTCAAAGAGTGGGTAAGCCATCATGAAGAGATGAATTGCCTCTTCATCTAGTTCAAGCTCTGCAAGCATTTGAGAAATGGGAGGTTAACTTATTGGGACGATCAACCCCACAGCTAATCATTCAAAGGCCAGGTATATTATTACCACAACTGATTACCTTACATGTTGGGTAGAGGCAGTGGTTGTTTAGGATTGTTCAACTGATACTACTGCTAGGTTCATTTTTAAAAATATTATCACTCGGTTTGGATGTCCTAGGAGTCTGGCCATTGACCAGGGTGGTCATTTTATCATTAGTATAATAGAAAATATTACAACGGAGTTTTTTATTCAACATCATAAAAGTTGCCCCTACCATCCGCAAGCCAATGGAATAGTAGAATCGTTTAAAAATATTTTGGAGAGAGGATTAATGAAGGTTTGTTGCACAAACAAGGAGGATTGGGATGACAGAGTCCCAAATGTGCTTACAGGAAAACCAGAAAGAAACTCCACATGTATACTCCATTTCATCTAGTCTATGGGAAAGAGGTTGTGGTACCTGCAGAATTCATTACCTCGAGTCTACATATTGCACATATTACACATATGTTGTAGGATGAATCAGTTGTGCAGAGGCTTATGGAATTGTAGGAACTTGAAGAGACCAAGATTTTAGCAGACTTTCATCAATCAGTTGAGAAAGAAAGGTAGAAATATTGGCATGACAGACACATTAATACCAAAGCATTTTTGCAAGGAGATAAGGTCCTACTTTATGACAGTTGATACCAGAAACATCCAGGCAAGTTGCACATGCATTGGTTGGGACCATTTATAGTTGTCAAGATCCAACCTTCAGAAGCAGTCAGACTCGCGTAACTAGACAATATAATTCGGTGAGGATGGGTGAATGGCACTCACCTGAAACCCTATATGTCTCAGAAATGAGCTAAAGGATTGTTTCTCTAGTCCAAAGAAACATGTATAGTAGGTAGATCTGAATTTTGTTTGCAATTTCTATGAATTCAATTAATAAATTTGAAGAGTGCATTATTGTGCCATGACTTGAATTTCATTTTTTCCATTCAAGTGTTTTTTTATGTAGAAATTCTTACTCAGCAGTGTAGGATCAGAAGAGCCATGAATATATCAATGACATTCATTAAGGTGATGGGGACCCATTTGTGGTTGGAGGAAGATCGAATCCATACTCAATCCTAGTCCATGTGCCACACGAACCCAGTCCATTCATAGCCTTTATTACTGCTACAGTAACTTGTCTGAATTCTGTTAAACCATAAAGTCGTGATACGTGAAGAGGCCATCGGTATTCGCAATAGGATTCTTATCCGTTAAAAGGTAAGATATGGAATCGGCCATGCCCCTGACCAACTTTCTCAGTAAATTCCAAGATCACCCAATAGATTTACCCTATTAACCAGTCCCATTAAACAACTCAAATCCAAGTTGTGTCTATAGGGTTAATGATGAATAGCCTTAGTAGTTATTATAGGACTTGCCAGCTAAGATCAAGTATAAGTTTCTATGAACTCGGTGTAAGACGCATTATTTCCTAAAGAGAACTTAGCACCCTACAAATTCTGAATTGTGCTCAAGCCTGTGCAATCCCTTAACCCTCATTCGTGATCCCAAATCCTAGTTAGCCTGTTGAATTTGTTGACAATTTAGAATCACCATGCCAAGAGCTATAGGGATAAGAAGTGTCATTTCTAAGGATGTAGTGTCGAGCGAGCCCTATGACCCCCAGGTCGAGATCGTGGGTGATCTTAAAGGGAAGGTAAAGCAAGTCAAACTCCTCAACCTCGACCTGACAGACCAGGTTCTATTCCTGGAGATGAACATTGATTTCTTCTAGAGTGTCTCTCTAGAAGAGTTAGGAGGAATGCAATGTGTGTCAAATCCGAAGTTCATCAACCTTTTTAACTCTACTATTATGAACCTCTGGGATTTCCATTCTTTGGTACCACTGGAGAAGTTTCGATATGTACCAATTTTCTCATCAGTAGGGTACACGACAGAAGTCTGTGGTTGGATAGAAGATACCTAATTCACGCAAAGGACATTTATCATTTGACTAGATTATCCATCGAAGGTGAGGATGTATCCAAAGGTTTTCATGGTCCCAACAAGCATGGAAATAAAAAGGGGGAACCCATTTTATATGAGTGATTTCATATGTAGAGGGGGGGAGCACAGCTAATATCAACCCCATTCTACCCAAGATGGTCAGGATGGCTTTCTATGTAATTGATAGCAAGGTCATGCGGTAGTATTACAAAGGAGAGTGTACATTGGATGCCCTATCAGCGACATATTTTTGCGTCAATGACGATGTATTCAACTAGTGTAGTTATTTACTAGAAGAACTTCTGGTGGCTTATGATGAAGCTCGGGAAAAGGGAGGCACCTTCACTTATAGGTAATTGTTAGTTGCATTCGCTATGTTGAAGTGGACGCCACCTGCAGGAAGATCGTTATCTCCAGCAGCTAAGGGGTGGTTGGAAAATATGTTTGAGCCTTGGCACTCAAGGTCAGACTCAGAGAACTCTTCCTTCAATAACACAATGTTATCCAAATGGTACAACAGGTTGCTAGATGCAATGCAGAGGTTGTGCATTTCACAGGAATTACTCAACCTCAACACGCGTAACATGGCATTCAGCATGAACTGCCACCATACATTTCTATGGCCAAGGCATGCTAAGAGGGAATACTTCAACACTTGCATGCTTCCATTTTACTTGGTTGAGGAGGCCATCAACAAGAAGGTTATGTCATGGCCTAGAGTAAAATGCAACCCGCGCAAGTCGGGGATGCACTACCTTCTGCTGGCGAAAGAACTGAAGAAAAGGGGTCAGGAAGAAGGGGTAGGACCAAGCTCAGGCCCAAAGGAAATGAATAAATAAGCCCTAGTACAGAAATATTCAGAGGAGCAGGAAGAGGCGCAACCGCTGGAGTGCAAGAAGAGAACATTGCATATGTTCCCATAGCTTCTAGAGCAAGCCATGTTGATAGGTAAGGATGTCAACAAAATTATCAGTGTTTCCTTCATCGGAGACCCAATGGATAAGAAACCTAGGACATGGATCTCCCCAAGTAAGGTTTTAAACCCCCAAACCATAACATACACCACTCCTTGCACTCTATCATCGGCTTGAGCAGCCCACATTATAGATAACTAGGATGAACCTGAGCATGACACAACTCCATCCACCACCATCATTACTAAATAATCTCCATCACCACCAAAACCCTAGTCACCACCTCAAGAAATCGCCATCCCATCCCAAACCATCGACCCAGAACCCATGCCATTGGACCCGCAAAAGATACCTGAGAAGAGACTAGAACTCACTAGTCCAAACCTCGACCTACCCGAACAGAGACTAGAACTCACTGGGCCAAACCCTAAAGCCCAAAACAAATAGATCATACCCTTTGTGCCAATTCAGGACACTCTGTCTTCAACAGAGATGAAAACTATACCAAAGCCACAAGTCCTAAGTCCTTAATGCACTCCCTCAATGACCAAGGTTGAGAGTGTTATTGAAAAGAGTGCAACTCTAGAAGATGAGGTCCACAAAGAGGCATAGATACCAAAGGTTCAACAAGAACTTGATACAACATCAGGACAGAGTGCAACATCATTGTAGGATCAAATGGAGATGGTACTCCAAAACCCACATCAGTGCGTAGAGTTGATGTAGCTCTTCCTAGCCAAAATATAAGTACTACCTTTCTTTCCATAAACACTAAGGTTGAGGTTTGCACCAGGACCTTCTGCAGGAGAAGAGGAGGTGGAGACACCTTCAAAGAATTCAACAGCTAATGGACTCCCACTACAAGTTTGAGTACTCAAGGAGGCCAACCATTCTTCTGCTGACCTCACACAATGGCCAACAACATAGTTATTCGGGATGGTCAGAGCCTTAATTGATCAACTTGACCAGAGGCTCCAATAATCCGAAAGAGATGCAGAGTTTTCAAGAGAGGAAGAACTCCTTGACCAAACACGTAGGACACAAGAGGAGTACACCAAAGTCCAGGTGGATAAGAAACTGGAAAGATTCTAGGAGAAGCTTGTCAAAGCTTGGCTAGAAATAAGGAAGGTAGCACCATAACTGTTAGAATCCAGTGCTATAGGAGATCATGAGCATCAGATTGAGATACTCTAGGGAGCATGGTCACATATGGCTATTCGCACATAGAACTTGGAAGATTAGTTATGGGATAGCCAGCGGGAAGTAGAACAATAACCCAGGAAGCTACAAGAGCAGATGGAGAAAGTAGTGCTGGAAGGAAATAATACCAAAGCAGCACTGCACAAATGCACAACCAAATGCACAAGGATCTTCCGCAAAGTTAGACTCTGGATGAGAATTATTGCAAGGTACAACCAAAATCTAGAGGATGTGTGTGCAAGAATATAGTTTTTCAATGAAGAAGTTTCGGTCACCATGGATCCGCTGTAGAAACAGGAAAAATTCGATCAGATCCAGCAAGTAGACAACGAGTTGAATGCTTTGTTTGAAGTGCAAGAAGTATCTAAGAAGGAGCTGCGTGAATTTTGACCTGTCGTTCAGACAGTGTACATGAAGATGCATCAGGTATATGCTATAGTTGATTCTGAATGGAACTCCCTGGTCACATCCAAGCCTAAAGGATGCATTACATATGCGACTCAGCAGTTCGTAGATGAAGCCTCACTCCTTGCCTAGAAGTGGCAAGACAAAATTGTGGGTTTCTAAGAAGTAACGAAGCAAGCCTTAGAGTTGGTCCTAGAGTTGGGCCCTTCATTTGAAGAGACAAAAAAGCAAAAAGGAAAGAAGAAGATGAAGGAAAAGTGGAAACATAGGACAAAGGAAAGCAACAGGCACTCCTAGAAGTCATGAAAGAGACAAGGACTTGACTCAAGGGCGAGTCAAGGATTGTGGTTAGAGCCTATTGGGCCCTTTATTTTTTGTTTGAAGTTGTGCAAGGAGGACTACAGTCCCAAGTTTGGTCAAACAAAAGTTGCACAAGCCACAAATAAGCTGGAAAGTGGAGTAAGAAAACAAATAGAAAATAGTTTCCAAAAGGGACAGTGCAACACCAGCAAGGTAAAAGGAAATTACAACAGAACAAGAACAAGAAAGCATGCAAAGTCTAAATCTAGAAGATCCCACTCATCTTATATGTATGAGATGCATATTATTGTAAAGTTTTAGATGATATAGCTGATATAGATGGGTAGATGGTATAGAGGGCGGAGACAGATTAACAGTTATGTGATTGTAACTTGTATACATTTGGGGAAAAGTGTAGATAGAGCTCTAAGGCATGAGTTCGAAGCCAGAATCTTGTAACAAAGTCTTAGGTTGTATCTGAAATATTGTATCTAAGAATCTCTCTTGATAATATATATGGAAGGACCTAAAAATTTTGAAATATACTGTGTCGTTCTNTGTTTATGATTATGAATCGTCTCTCTACTTTACTTCTCTATGTCTGATAAGAACAATAGGTTGTCTATGTTTACAAATTCTTCCGCAACTTGATTGTCTTTATTTCTAGATATGAAGTTATGAATAATTTGAGATCTATTTTGTGGTTAGTCTATCTTGCACAAGGTTATGGTGAACTTTGAATATTTTGGATCCCACCTAAGTATTCTCCTTGCCTTTCCCTATCTTCTTGTCTTGGTTGCACTTCGGCTGAGACTTCTCCTCTTTAGAGGAGATGAAAATGCTAGCGCTCTAGACTACTTGATGCCTTTTGTTGGTAACCTGAGAAGGACCCTAGTCTGATCAATTCTGCGCCAACATGTTAAGCAGGCCGCCAAGGTAATTGGTCCACCCGCTCACATCCTAGCTGTTGGAGTTACTTCACAAACACCTAGGATTTATTTTTCCTAACGTTTTTCCTTGTTTATTAGTAGTAATTAGTCATTATCCAGTCTCCTATATTTTATGGGAGAATATTCCACCTGGATAATATTCTCTTTAGTTGACACTTTAGTTTGACTAGTTGAGTTGAGTCTAGATGTTGCATTGGTTTTGTCACCATGAAACATTCGGATCATCACCATGGTAATGCGCACTTGCCTTGGTTTCATCACCATGTTGTCACATTACCCTTGATTCCTTGATATACTCCTCACTACACTTTGTTTTAGTTAGTTAACTGAAGATTGATTGACTAGTTAACTCATTTAGGTGGCAGTTCACTCACATAACTGCCTGAGAGACTAGACTAGGTGGCAGTTTACTCCTGTAACTACTGGAGTGTGTCCAGATCACTCTATACCACCACTATGGCTCATTAGTTACTCATGTATCCTATATCTATTGTAAATTATTCACTCTTTGAGTGTGGAAAATGGTTAATGAGAATTCTTTCATTCTTTCTCTCCTTCTTCTTCTTTCTCCAATTCTCTCTGCAAATGTGTGTATCATTTTTTAGCTAGATATATTATGTGCAGGTTCAACACATTTACATGGTATCAGAGATGGCGGACTGCTAAGCAAAAGATACACCAAATTGTTTTTTGCAGGTACTGAAGATTGAAGAACACAGAAAAAATGGAATTTATGTTTTACTCACCGATATCACTTCTCACACCTCATAAATATTTGGAATGGAAGCCAAATATTCTACTTATTCTCATAATTAGAGGCTTATACCAAATAACCATGGAAATGGAAGTAGAGCTTGATTTCGCCGATGAGAAAAATGACTTTCTCAACAGACAAGATATGGCCATAGGATTTATCTTCTTGTCTATTTCTCCAGAAATTCTCCACCAAGTATATGATGACTCACAAGAATTCACTCTAAATGAATTATGTACCAGATTGGAGGTTCTATTCAGGAATAAATAAGATTGAGAATATTTCATGCAGGAGGTTGAATAGATAGAGGCAAAAGAGAAGCCATAAGAAGATCAAACCTCTTATTATGAAGAGTCTTCTACAAAAGTATTTGCAGAAAATTGTATTCCATTAATTGAAGATGATGTCTACTCCATTTCAGATTTGTTTTCTGAAATTCATGTGGAATATATATGGCATGCATTTCAGGAGTCACATGCAGACACTTTTTCATGCACCATTCATGCATCTCAGGAGACAAAAAGAGAGCTGTGCAAATCAGACTCCATTATAATATTTATGAGCACAATTTGCAGAAACAAATTGGATATTTGAATTCCTCTCGGGAAAATATCCAATTTTAAAAAAGGAGTCCGGGAAGTGATGCTGTGATCGTTTTAAAATCAACATAAATTCATCATTTTTCCGGAAATGGTCGCATGGTTTTCAAAGTTTCATCCAAAATTTATTTGGATATTATTCATTAAAATAAGAGAAAGTGGATATGTGTGGAAATATCAATGGTTCATATACTTCATCAGATCCATGCAGACATCTACATCTTCAAAAAAATCATCAACGAGTACAAACTTGCACAATTGCGAGGTCTTCTTGCAGTGAAGGACAAGGTTGCTTAGCAACTGTTTTTTGTTCCTTCTAATTTTATTTTTTTATTTTTTTATG
>JASDQU010589395.1:21658-44865 GCA_032191745.1 Picea mariana | reverse complement strand
TTAAACTTATTATTAATGTAGGTTCAATCATGTGTTCAACTCCCTACTCTAGAAAAGTTGTCATTAACACTACAAGGAAAAGACATTTTAGCGGAGGTTATAGAGGAGGTTTCTAGTGTTACAAAATTGGAAAAAATAGTCAAAAAAACCTTCGCTACAACATATGTTTTCAATAGTGGATGTTTTTGCGAATACTATAATGGAAATTGATTATAACTTAAAAAATATGGGCAGCCAGAGGTGTTAGAGAATGTTTACAAATCGGTGTGCTTGTATGAGGAACAAGCACCAATGCGTACATACACCTACAACACCGGTGTTTTACACTTAAAGTCAAGCAACGGGGCAGTAAAATATTTAAGCACTAAGGCATTTTTCTTATAAGCATTGGGGCTTTAACATTAAAATGCACTGGGAGATTTAAAAATAATTAAGCACCGGGGATTTCTTCTTATAACGCACTGGTGTGTTATTAATAAGAAGGCACCGATGCTGTATAAAATAATATGCATCCGTGTGTTACCTGTAAAAACCTCCCCGGTACATTAAAAATTGAAAGAACCGGTGCTTTTTAGTAACAAACAAGTGTCGATGCTTATAAATAACACAATAGCACTGGTGTGTATTAATAATAGAAATGAACCAGTTCTTATTAATAATTGTAAAGCACCGGTGCTTTGTATAATCGTAACGCACCGAAGGACAATTTTTTAATATAATTTTGTGGTATTAAATAAATAGTGAAACCAATGCTAATTGATTACATAAAAGCATCAGTGTGCATTTCATATGAAACACACCTATGAGTTTTAATATTAAATGCACCAATGAGATTAATAATTAAAATACACCGAGAAACATCGACCTATGATAGTGCAATTATTGTTATTTTTTAATTCTATTATTTATCAAAAAATTTACATATATTTTATATTTTGATTAGTGAATTTGGATATGATGTTTGTATTAATTTGTTATATCATCATATTTTGCATCTCTTCATTATAATATTTAGTCATCCATATATTTAATCAACGATGCAACATTTCACAACGACATTGGACAATGCAATAGAATAAATTAAAACATATTTTATTATATGAATAAGAGGGTCTTTGTCATACAAAATGGAACACTTATCGATAATCCCTTGTCTTTCAATTGGGACACTATGTCCATTACATTAAACAAAAATGTCTTATTTTCACAGACAAATATTTCAAAAAAATAAAATTGCAGCTTGCATTGATATCCAAATATATTGGTCATCATTGTTCACTGGAACTAATGTTAGTGCTCGAGCTACTTCCATGCCTTGGGTTATTTTGATGAATATTTGGTTGTTTTCCTCGATTGTTTTGTTCTTCTTCAAGTTCCATCTACAAACATAAAAATAAATTGTAACGAGTCTATCTACATTGGTGAGAATAATGAAAATTGAAATAAATAACATACATGAATGTAAATTGAAAAGTGACATACCTGGAAAGAAAGAATTGAATCATGAATCATACACATATGTTCAAAATCAAATCTCATGCCTTGTTTCAACAATTCTTCTGTTGGCTCAGTTCCATACTTTGTTTCCTACAATTTTTATACCCCATTATAAATCATAGACTTAATATAAAGTATTATTTTTGTTTCATTAATTATAAAATGATAGAAGTAAAACAACATATATTATACTTAAAAAATTTACAATTAATTTTTTATATGCCAACATATACTCACAACCCTTAGTTAACCCAATGTCAATCAATTTTTCTAATGGCTCTTGTAAACAACTTAAAATATACAAAAAAGAAACTTAAGTTGTTATAAGGAAATAACAATTACTCACAAACTTTTCTATCAACCCTTTTCTTCCTTGTTGTTCAGTTTTATGTGCATAATGAGTTCCATTTTCTTTTCTTTTCTATAAGAGAATATTTGAAAATTAATATTTAATGTTAAATTAATTATTTGTACCTAATAGAAAAATTCAATGATTACATACATTTGAAGCACATTGTTTTTGAGATAGCTCCTCCTGTGATGCAATTATGTCCATTTATTTGACCATCTCCTTGTACACTTTTTTGGACATTCCTACTAGCATATTTCGAATATCATCTCATTGGTCCTTTTGGATTTTCATAATTAATGCTTCATGTAGTTTAAATATAACCTAGTTCTTGGAATCATTGGATTGATTTCTATATTGGAAGTGGAAAGTACATCTATACGTTTATTCCACTATATCCCTCATAGTTATGTAAATAATTCCTCCCCTTTGATTAATCTCCAACACCACTCCAAATGAGCTAAGGACCAATTCAACATCATTTACATCTTATATATTAATTAATTTTTATTTTTTTTCTGGTGACATTATGTTCCCTTGTTGTTGGTGCTTGTAGAACATTAAACATATGTGAATTAACAGATTGTTTGAAATATGTCATCTGATATTCCTAAGTATATTATTAATGAAAATTAAAAAAAAATCATACTGAATAGTATTTTTTCGTTCACCTGATTCATCTTTCTGCAATTTTTCCATCAAGCTGTTATGGTCTTCTGCACTTAGATCAGAAATAATCTTATCAATCTTCCTCATTTTTTGTCCCTGTATGACACACACTAACCAATACATATTAGTTAAACTTATATATAGTTCAACCATATTAATTTTGTATAGAATTTACATAGAACCTGTCTTTTTTTGTTTTTCCGGATGTGTCATCATTGTGTCAACCATAAATTTTTCTTATTTTAACTCTTCTCACTCATATTTTTATCAATATACAACCTATACCATTCAATACATAAATTATTCAATATATTTTATAAATAAATCACATAATTTTCAGCGAAAAAAATCGTTGTAATCGGTGTGCTTTTTAAATACAAAGCACGGGTGTGTTTATTACAAAAAACACATCGGTGCATTCCATACAACAAAACACATTGAATTGTTTAATTTCTTAAAAAAAAATTGTGAATTACAATAATGTGATATATATAGAAGACATCACATCGACTACAGTAGAAAACAAAAATATAGCAACAAAATTAAACATTCATAAAAAAAACAATAGAAAAATTACACGTCGATGAGAAGAAAAATATTTTTTTTTATGTGACAACATTTTTTGTGTTGTTTAGATGAGAAAGCATCGACGATATTTTTTTATGCACCATATTTTTTAAATTAAAAAAAATAATAATAAATTAATATATATATATATATGGCCTTATCGGTGCATTTCTGTCGAAATGGTGCACCAGAAAATCAAAAAACGTTTAAAAAAAACGTTAAATCAGAAATTGTTTACAAAAAAATAAAAATAAAAAATCATAAGGTCGACTGCATTTGATATCCAATGCAATAAGTGGACCCTTTGCACCACATGCCAAACACTTATATATAGAAAAACAAACCCATTAGATCTAAAATACCTAAAATGCAAATCCCTAATTCTGAAGTGATAGAGGGAGTTAAACCATAGAGTGAAATTTTGCATTCATGTAAATAAAATAAAATAAAATAAAACAAGGGTTTAAGGTAAGTAAGTATATATATATATATATATATATATATATTCTGAATTTTAATTAAAATCCAAATAGGAATACAATTTGTAAAAACAAATGTTATCAAAATCAACAGTAAAATTTAAAAATTTTACTATGTAGGGCTTTAAGCGAATCACCATACCCTTCAAATCCTAATTTTCTGAATATTTTTGTTGTTCCAAGGTATTCTTTTGCTCCAAAGTGCTCCCTGATATGTCTCTCTTCCAAATATGTCTCCTATAAATTTGAAAAAATAATGAAAATATTGAATACCTTCTTAATATTAATTTTTTTTTATGAAAATGGTTTAGAGTGAATCACCATACCCTTCAAATTCTCATATTATGAATAATACTATGGTTCCAAAGTATTCTGCTCCTCCAAAATGTTCCTTTATATGTCTCTCTTGCAAGTCTCTGCCCTGCAAAATTTTGAAAAATAATGAAATAGTGAATATCTTTTTACTATTTAAATGACTTTATGAAATTCGATTCCCGCTCTTTTTTTAATTGTTAAAAACAAATCACATTTTTTTAACTTTTTCGGCACGACGTTGTGTTTATGTAAGACGCACTGATCCATCCATATTACATTACACATTGGTGCGTTCATATTAATTGACGCAACTGTAACATATAAAAAAAATTATTAACAAAATCTTGAAACACGGTGTGGTTAATTTTTCAACGCACCGATGCTTATTATTAATATGTGCACTAATGCGTTTTTGGTTTGTAAGTGCACCGAGATGATTTTAAAGTTATTTGAACTTTTATTTTCACATAAAATAGTATATTCATCTCAAATTATATTTTAGGATGAATTCACATGACTTACAATACTTCATTATACATTTTACGTTTTATGTCGCCTTATTCTTAAAAAATGATTTCAAAACTATATTCAAACTCATATTGTGGTATGGTCCTCGAAATTTATTTTAGATATGTACATGAAAATTTATTCCTAATTTTGTTGAAATGCGGGGAGAAAACCTTATTATATGATCAAATGACCAATTTTTCAAATTCCATCCCATTCCATATTGCTCAAAGTCCATCGTGGAGTTCTCTCTTTCCATCTCCAGTAAGTTTAACTTATTTTATTTATGTTTCAATTATCTCATTGAATTTTTTTTATCCATGTCAATCTAAATAAAATGTATCCAAACTTGTAGGATCTTGATTCAGAATCGAGTTTAGATGCAGAAAATATTCCAGTACCGGTTCAAAAACATCAGAAGGTCTTATCAAGAGCAACATACCACAAGCAGTTGGTAGATGAAAATGGGCAACCGCTTTACCCTACCAATTGTGACATTCAATCTTCCATCTGCAATCTTGGGTCAGATATGGTAATAATTGTTTGGTATAATGTAATTTGAACAAAAAAATTATTGCAATGTGCTTACTAATATCATCAATGTAATAATGTTCAATATTATTGAAATTAGGATTCTTCTGATGATGAGTGACCTACCTACCATCTTTCATTTCACCCCACAAAAATTTCAACCCAAGAGAAGGATGCAATGAGAGAAAAACTCAAAGAGGAAGCATACCAAGAATGGTTGAATCAACCACCTATTCAGATCCCACTACATCTAGATTAACCAATTAGGAATGACTACAACCATAGTAGTTCTTCAGAAGTTGGCAATGGATACAATCGAAAAGAGGTTGGTATGGATTCTTACTTACGAGATATGACTGCCATGGAGACAATGTTTTTAGATGCATTCTAGAACGATGAGATAGGGGATGATTCTCATATCAGTGATACCATTTTCGAAAGCTAGAAATATGCTTCCACCACCCCTCTCTTTGGACCTAGTGCCCGGTTAAAGGTTACCCATCTTGGGACAACAATGTTATTGTACAACGTGAAATAAAAGTTTAGCATGTCCAACACATGTTTCTCAGCAATATTGAGGTAATTGACCAGCAAGTGCCTTATATTAATTTTGAGAAATCTTGTCACACAATCACTATTAGAAATGCTTGCTTTTATAAATGTTAAATGACTAGCTTATACATTTTTATTGCCCACTAAGTGCATGATATTGAAATATAAGGTTCTTCCTAGTGATAATGTTTTGTTCGGTAGCTACGAAGAGGAAAAGAAGTTGTTGAAAATGTTGGGTGTTGAATATATATCATATCATGCATGTCTGAATAATTGTATTCTATATAGAGGAGAATATGGGGACAAAGAGATATGTCTGAAATGTGGGCATGACAAGTACCATAGATCAAACAAAAATGGTAAATTGCATGGTCCTCCTCATAAGATATTGAGTCACATTCCTATAATCCCAAGGATTCAAAATCTATTTCGTTGCAAAGAATTATCTATGTTGAAAGGGTGGAATGCCTCGCACAAAAGTGAGTTGGGAGTTATGCAAATCCCAACAGATTCAATAGCCATGAAGCATATAGAGGATACATGGCCAGAAAAATTCAAGGATGAAGTATGAAGTCTACGACTCAGCATAGTAATGGATGGCATGAACCCATATTCCCTCCAAAACACCAACTATTATGTTTGGTCTATAGTAGTGATCAATAACAGCAGCCCCCCATGGTTGTCCGTGAAGAATGAACATCTTATGTTGGCTCTTATATTTCCTAGTAGAAGACAAGTGAAGAATGTGTATGTCTACCTACAACCATTGGTATATGAATTGAAGGAATTATGGGAAGGGATACATGTATAGGATGTATCAAGACCCATCACAATAGAGAGGAGTTTTAAGTTGTATGGCATATGTGCTTACACCACACATGATTATCTAGGCTTAAGAGTTTCTTTGGTAATTAACATGTTTATTGACTTGTTTATATACATAACAATATTTATCTACATATTTAATTATATATGATTGACATTCTATTCTTAAACACTAACATGCTATGTATACAATAATTTCACAGGTTTTGTAACTAAACGCTATCATGGATGTAAATGTTGTGGATCTTCTCTGAAGGCTAGGTGGTCCAAGCACCTATGAAATCCAATGTACGACTTCTCGAGGGTATTCCTCCTAGAAGAACACCCTTATAGAAGAGAACATCCTCTTTCAATGGTAAACAAGAGAGAACCAAAAGGTATGCAATAATGATTTTGATTTTAAACTTGTACAATATTTTACTGCAAACATATTTTCAGTAAAAGAAAAAAAATGATACAATGGAAAATACACACATTCACATAGATTTTTCCCCTAGAAACCCAAACCGAGAAAACCAACATATTCTATATTCATTCATATCATACATTATTTACAATATAATATACATATAGGAGCCAAGGGCATCCAAAACCCTAACCCAATGACATGGATTAATCAACAACCCTAATTCCTTAACCGAAAATAGAAAACCATCAGAAAAAAACCATGTGCTGAAAAACTGCCCAACAATGGACATGAAAATCGAGGCAACAAGAAAAACGAGGAAAAAGGGGACATGTTTCCCAAGGAAAAAAATTTCTTGGGGGAATTTCCCCTGAACCCCCGCATAGGGGGGCTATCACCCCCCAGAAACCCCTGATGGGGGGGCCTTGTAGCCCCCCTGGGCACCCAACATTCTCCCACTTGTTGTTTTCTTTGCATATAGGGGGTTACATGGTTACATAGTCAACAATCCAAGGATGCAATGCCCATAGATCCTCTACACCAAGAAAATTTCTCAATGCTCACAGATTTTGTTAATGGATCTACAACATTATTCAAAGTGTCCACATTCATCAACAACACTTTCTCTTCTTCAACCATGTCTCTCACAAAGTGATATTTAACATAAATATGCTTTATCTTTGAATGATAATTTAGGTTCTTCACCAGAAAAATTGCACTCTCACTATCACAATCTATCCTTACATCTTGTTGTACCAACCCAATCCCTGAACGCATTCTTTGTAACCATATTTCTTCCTTGCTTGCATGAGTGGCTACCATGTATTCAACTTTTGTATTTGAATGTGCGACTACAGACTGTCTTTTTCTCATCCAAATGATTGCTCCTCCAAATAGGTTAAACACATACCCACTTGTAGATCTCCTATGATCCAGATATCCAAATCAGTCTGAATCCACAAAGCCATGTATGCCCAACACTTTTTCCAATTCTGGTCTTCCTTGGTAGCACAATCCATATCTAGCAGTGCCACGCAAATACCTGAAAACCCTTTTTACTGTTGTCCAATGATGTTTCTTAGGTTTTGATATATACCTGCTCAAAACTCCCACTACATGTGCAATGTTCGGTCTAGTATAGACCATTTCATACATCAAACTTTCAATTGCAATCCCATATGGAAAAAGAGATATGTCCCCCTCCTCTATCTATGTCTTGGGAAACTGATCCACAGATAACTTTACACCAACGGAAATAGGAACCCTGACCGATTTACATTCTTACATATTAAACCTATGCAATATTGTCTCTAGATATTTTCTCTGATTTAACCAGAGTTTCTTGTTTTTCCGATCTCTTTTAATTTCCATGCCCAAAATGAAATTTGTAGCACCAAGATCCTTCATGTCAAATTTAGAGGACAATTGAGTTTTCACATCATGGATAATATATTTGTTGTTTCCTATCAAAAACATGTCATCCACATACAATACCAAATAAATCAAATGATCACCAATTAATTTAAAATACACATAGTGATCCTCTTTGCTTCTTGTGAAGCCAATCCCTAGCATATAAGTATCAAAATTTTGATACCACATCCTTGGTGATTTTTTTAAACCATACAGGGACTTTTTCATATTTCATACCAGCTCCTTATTTCCCTTCACAACAAAACCTTTTGGCTACTTCATATAGATTTATTCTTCCACATCCCCATGTAGGAATGTTGTCTTCACATCCATTTGTTCTACTTCAAAATCAAATGCAGCAACAATAGATAACATAAATCTAATAGAGGTTAACTTGGTAACAGGAGAAAAAATCTCACCAAAATCAATTCCCTCAACCTGGGAATAACCCTTTTTCTACGAACTGAGCTTTGTATTTCTCCACTTTTCCTTCTGCATTCAACTTCCTTTTAAATACCCATTTGCTACCAATGATATTTCTTCGAGTCGGCAACTCTACTAGATCCCAAGCCTCATTTTTATCCAAGGCTTCCATTTCTTCATCCATGGCCCTTTTCTAGAGTTTTCCATCCTTTGAATCCACTTCCTCCCTAATATTTCTAGGATCATCATCAATAATAGACAAAGAAAAATTTGAACGAAAATCAGATGGAGTATACCTTTTTGGTTTTCTTTCTTTCCCAAACCAATCTCCTCTATACTGGAGTGTGAGGATCTTCTTCTTATGATTCCTGTTCTTTTGTAGAGTTTGATTCATCATCCTTTAAATCAAATTATATTTTCTCTGGTTATTCCTTACTTGGTAGGAAATCCTATTTGAAAACATCTTTTATTTCTCTAAATACCACATCTCGACTATACATAACCTTCTTAGTTTCTAGGTTCCAAAGATTATAACCTTTAATACCATCTTTATACCCAATAAATATACACTTTCCATCCTTCTTATCTATCTTACTCTTGTTTTCCTTTGGAACATGAACATAGGACTCACAACCAAATACCTTGATATGTGTAAGGGAAGGTTTCTTACCATTCCAAACCTCTTTTCAAGTCTTGTCATCTAGTGTTGACAAGGGTGATCTGTTGACTAGGTAACATGAAGTACCCACTGCCTCTACCTAGAATTCTTTCCTTAATCCGACACCACTTAGCATGCACCTTTATTTTTCCATTAGCATCATGTTCATACTTTCTGGAACTCCATTATGTTGAGGTGTATATGGAGTAGTATTTTGCCTTGCTATACCAAACCTCTTACAGAATTCTTAAAATTCATTCCCACATAACTCTCCACCATTATTTGTCCTGGACACCTTAATTATTTTCTTTGTTTGATTCTCAACAAGATCCTTAAACTCTTTAAATTTATCAAAGACTTCATATTTCTTCCTAAGGAAATATATCCAAGTATTCCTTGAGAAGTCATCTATAAATGAGACATAGTACATAGATTTTCCCAATGATGAAACTGACACAGGTCTAAACACATCACTGTGAACTAGTTGTAAAATTTCTTTTGCCCTCATTACACCAGAGGGAAATCTTACCCGATTATGCTTCTCATATACACAATGTTCATAGAAATCAAAATCCAGAGAGAAGTTAGACATACCTTCAACCATACCTTTATCGTGTAGTAGTCAAAGACCCTTCTCTATGATATGCCCCACTCTTTGATGCCACAACATAACCTTTTCTCTAGAGACTATAGGAGTTCCTTCTTCTTCAAATCCAATATTAGGAACAATGGAAATGTTACACCCATCACTAATAGTGCTTCCTTTCAGATTATACAGAGTTCCAAACCAAACTCCCTTTAGCAACAACATTGCTCCTCGAACCATTCTACAAGTTTCCTTTTCAAATATTGTTTTTACCCCTGCATCGTCCATTTTTCTTAAAAAAATCAAATTTATGGCCAATCATGGGATGTGAAGAACACCAGGTAGTGTTCTAATCCTTCCATCTATGAGCCTCGTCTTGATTTTTCATCATCATATGATTCTGGTTATCGAAGTATCACCTAGGAAAAAATAACCTCCATCATAACTTTCATATTCACAGAACCACTCCTTGTGGGGAGCCATATGAAAGGATGCACCTAAGTCAACCAACCATGCCTCATAATTTGCATGTGTGCTTGAAGAAGCCAAGTACACATCCCCTCCTTCTTCCTTGGAGGTATTTTTTTCTATAGAAGGAGCTTCTTCAAATCCCTTTGTTTTCTCAACTTTGGATCTACACTGATTCTTGTAGTGCCATTATTTTCCACATCTCCAACATACCTTTACAAAATTTCTAGGAGATTTAGATCACCCACTTGAGGACTTAGATCTATTTCTTTCATGGGAGCTTCCTCTTGAAAATAACACATTTGTTCTCTATCCTTCAATGTATTTCCGTCTCATCTCCTCCGACAATAAGGATGAGACCACTTGATCAAACTTTAATGCATTTGTATTACTACCTATGGCAAAACCCAGACTATCCCATGAGTCTAGTAAAGAGCACAGTAAAATGATACACTTATCTTCATCTGAAATTTTAATCTCAACAAATAATAACTCACTTACCACAGTATTGAAGGCATTCAAATGCACTGCCACCGAGTCTCCATCTCTCATCCTCAGGTTATAAAACTTATTTATCAGGAATAGTTTATTTACTAGAGACTTAGACTAATACAACTTCCCCAACTTATCCCATAAATCCTTGGTTGTAGCTTCCTCTAACACATTAAGTAATATTGAATTTGAGAGACACAGTCGGATTGCTCTCTTCACCTTCCGATCCAACTTTTTCCAGTCATCTGCAGAAGTTCCTATAGGTGAAGTACCTAGATCCACCATGATCCAATGATCTTTGTGCACCAAAATATCTTCCATATTAAGCTTCCACGGCTCAAAAATTTTCCCATTAAACTTATAGATCTCCATTTTCAAACTGCTCGCCATTTCTCTTCACCTAAATAATCAATACCACAGATCTCCCACTGTAACAAGGATTATCATAGTCCAAAGCCAAACCCTTGACCACAAAAGCATCCCCCTGAATCCAATAATTTCTCTAATACAAAATGTAGATTTTAATCTTGTACAATATTTCACTGCAAACATATTTTTATTAAAAGAACAAAAAATATACAATGGTAAATACACACATTACACAAATAATTTTCCCTTGGAAACCCAAACTGATAAAACCAACATATTTTATATTCATTCATATCATACATTGTTTACAATATACACATAGGAGCCACCGGGATCCAAAACCATAACCCAATGACCTGGATTAGTCAACAACCCTAATTCCTTAGCCGGGAATAGAAAACCATCAGCAAAAAAGCATGTGTCGAAAAACTTACCCCAACAATGGACACAAAAAATGAGGAAAAGAAGGTGACACATTTCCTGAGGTAAAACAATTTTTATCAGTGGTGCGACCCCCCCTCAAACGCCCCCGTATTCTCGACGCAATGTATCAGACATTAATGCTAGTCTTGCAAAGATTATAACACATACCCAAGAAATGACACCAACAGAGTGGCTTAGAGAATATGAGAGAGTGAAGGAGAAGGAGAAGGAGATTACAAAAATGTTCGATTCAAATGGGGAGCCTATATTCAATGATCTAGAATTATTTGACACCTATGTTTAGAAATTTCCCATTGGGATGAAAAGGAAATCTATCTTTTATGATCTCCCATATTAGGAGCATCTTAATATTTCCCACTTACTAGATCCCATGCATATATTTAAAAATGTTTCATATTCTTTATGGAGGCACATATCATTGAAAGAAAGTGACACATTGTCTATGAAGAGAGATATTATTTCTTCAAAAACTAAAAATAAACATTGGCCAAGACAAGAAATTAGAGGAGAGGTTGGTCCCTATTGGTCTTTCAAATAAGGTGATGTCCCATGGATTTTGAAGAAAGAAGATCTTTCTTTGGAAAAAAAAAATATATTGGGTATGAAGGTGCCTTATTTATATAGGTATTCCCTATGACGTTGCTTCACTGTGCTTCAAGACCATTTGTCGGGTTTGAAATCACATGACTATTTTAACCTTATAAAGGTATGACATATGTCAAAAATATGATTTTATTATTTGTAATTTGTATTTTTATGCCATGGGATAAAACATAATTAATTTCTTGTGTTTACTTTGTAGTTCCATTATCCTCTGCTCGTGCGTGGGTGTGTGAACCATGGATTCCTCCATGACCTAAGGTGCGCCATATCTAAATTATATGCATTTGTACATTGGATCACATCAAATGAGATTCATATGGATAACATTCCACGATGGCATCAAGAGATAGCTGAGATTGTTTGTATGTTTGAGAAGGAACTACCACCGAGTTCCATGGACTTGCAGATTCATCTTCTAATTCACCTAGTAGATGAGGTTGAATTAGTCGGGGTGGTCTCTTGTCATTGGATGTTTTGTTTAGAAAGGTACATGAAGAAATTGAAAGGATTTGTTTGTCAAAGGGAAAAACTTGAGGGGTTTATGGCAGAGTGGTACATATCATATGAGTCTTTCTATTATGATAGTGATTACATCAAGTAGATCAACAACACACCAGGTGTAGTGATTTGGGACATTGAAAGGGATGAAGACAAAAGAGAAGGGGAGCTTCTCCAAATGAATAAAAAAGGGTGCTTGATAAAGAGTAAGTGACTTATCGTTTGTCAAATTTCTAAACAATAGCTATTCACATTAAAATTCATAATGTATATTTTCATGATCTCATATGCACTATATGTTGGTTTGATTTCATGAATACATCAGTGAATTCAGAAATTGATGCCATCAAGAAATTCATTCTTTACAATTCAGAGGCAGCACAACAATGGGTCGCATTGTACGAACAAAAGAGGAGGAAATGGGCAAGTGACAGGAAATAATTTAGATGGTTGAATGGTAGAAGCATGCCTTATCCTAATCATTTAAAATAAAATATGCTAATGATATTCCCCAACACATAGAAAATTTTAGGGGTGAAATTTCGTCCATGGGAAAAATCTAGCCCCCTTCAAATTTTGGTAGGGTGAATTTTATATATTAAAAAAAAAAACCATATTAATCCCAATTTGCCCCCCCTTTATTTTTAAAACAATATTAATTATATATTTAGCCCCAAAATGGCGATCGAAATTTAAATATTAATTACATTTTCTCCTTGGAAAAATGGCGGTCATCCTCCCTTTTGCCTGATTTATGGGAGTAGCCATTGATATTCAAGGGTTTTCTCCCACAGTTTTATATTTTTCACTGGGAAAAGGACCATGATTCACCTATATTTGGGAATGGCCATTGGCCTTATGGTTTGGTCTCCCACCGATTTGGATTTTTTACAGAGGATTCCCTCAATTTCGAGTTTTTACATGAATTCATTCGTGGGTTTTGTAATAGTTTTCCCCAATTTTATGGTGATTCACAATATTAATAGATCCAAGTGGTTTTCCTTGAAATATTCAGCCATGCCTAGCTTGAAATATTCAAATGCCAAGTTCCAACTCAAAATTATATTGTCAAAATTTGCAAATTACAGGAGGAGAAAGCATTGAGTTCTTGCCATCTTCCTGGTCGCTCTGTGTCAACATTTCTGGTTGCCATCCTAACCCCCGCAACACCTTGTTATCGGGTAAGTCATAAGTGTATTTTGAGCCCTTTCTACAACTTTTGAAATTTTTCATGACTGTGTAGGGATAATCTTAATATCTTATCATTTACGAGCTCATGGTTCTCTGCTCTGCTAGTACCAGAGTTGTTTTGGGAATTCATTAAGTGAATATGCTAGTAGAGATTATCTTGGTCAGTGATAGAGCCCACCTAGTCTCCAGGATAGCATAGGATTCAGGTCATGACGGGTGATTTTTTGGGTTAGTGATTGGAGTAGATCAGTAGTTATGTGTTTAATTTTTTGAGCTTACCCACAATTTGGATAAATTACCTGGGCATTTTTAAATCAATCTCAGAAGTTGGTGCTGAAACACAATGTTTCAGCATGGTGTTTCAACATTGTTTTCCCAATTCTCATTGCTTGTGTGTTTCCATGCATAAGTTTCATCCTAATAAGTGATAGAGCCCACCCAACCTATAGGATAGAAAAAGCTTCAGGTCATGGCGAGTGATTTTTTGGGTTAGTGATTGGAGTAGATCAATAGTTTTGTTTTTAATTTTTTGAGATTACCCATAGTTTGGATAAATAGGGAATATTTAAATCATTCTCACAAGCTGGTGCTAAAACACGGTGTTTTAGCACCATTTTCCTAATGCTCATTAATTGTTTGTTTCCATGCACAACTTTATATTGTCATCATGATCATTGATAGATCCCACCCATCCTCTAGGATAACAGAGGCTTTAGGTCATGAAGAGTGATTTTTTGGGTTAGTGATTGGAGTAGATCAAACGTTACTAGTTCTGTGTTTAAGTTTTTGAGCTTACCCATAGACTATAGTTTGGATAAATTACTTGGGAATTTTTTAATCATTCTCACAAGATGATGATGAAACACAGTGTTTCAACACCGTGTTTCCCATTGCTCATTTCTTGTGTGTTTCCATGAACAAGTGTAGTTCTATAGACTATGTTTAAATTTTTGAGCTTACCAACAGTTTGGATAAATTACTTGGGCATTTTTAAGTCATTCTCACAATATGGTGCTTAAACACGATGTTTTAGCACCATGTTTCACATATCCCCATTCTTGTGTGTTTCCACGCACAAGTCACAGAGAACCCAGGTCCCACCGATCATACTAGATTTCCAAGCAAGAATATAATCTAAAGAAAAAGTAATGCAATTCTTCCCACAAAGTTACAATTTCACATTCCTAAATTCATTTTAATAGAGAAAATTCCATTCAAATGCATGCATATACTTCTGTGGATATTGCAGTATCAATACCATGTCACACATCGAGATAAACATAGTTATAGATAGTTTTAGATATATGTGGCATGCCTAGAGTCATTTTGTGCCGAACAATGAGCAAGAATGAAAATTCTAATCTATGCATTTTTACAAACACTTCATATGCATCCTCATACAATATTCTAAGTTGTTGGTATTATAATTTCATACAAAATTTCCTCAAGGCTCAAACCATTTCTATAGCCTATATCATATTGTACAATGTACTGCTTACTATGTAGTATTCTAATACAAAAAAATAGTGAAAGATAGTTATCCATATGGCCAATTTTCACCATGAAAATCAATTAACCAAAATTTTCCACAGTCCACTCTAGGTTTTTCCTAACTGACCATATATTACTATTTCAACCAAATTATAACCAAACACATAAGAACCCAGGTCCCAAACCGACCTTACTAAATCTACTCTCATTGTTGTTCTAGATTTAGTAATTTCCAATTTAGTTAAGTTTTCTATCAGTCGAGATTTCAGTTATGTTTAGTTACACAAATGCATGAGTTATTCTTACTACTTAGAGAAGGGCTCCAGTCCCTAGAGGCTAGGTAGTTAGTGTGCATGCATGAGGAGCTGAGTGAGGGTGCAGAGTTTAAGGAGGAGTGTACATGCATACATGCCACAACCATTCTCCAATTGCGATGTATTAACTCATGAACTATTATCCATTTGATTAGGCATCAGGATTAGGATTTGAGGATGCTTCAGACTTATTGCATGTGTCTATTTTATTGTTTTCATATCTGCAAGTTTGTTGTTCATATTATCAGTAATATGTGTTTGTAGGTGAATGTACTATATAACTATTATTTGTAGATGAATTTACAAATCATCATCATTGTTTGACATGACATAACATGAAAACTTTAAACATGGCACAAATAGCAACATCTCATCACTCATATCATATGACACACAGAGGTCCCAACAAAAAATAATGGACCATCGTACTCTGTAACAATGTAATACATCAAGGATCTGAGATAAACCCAAGCAAAAACATGTGGTAAAATCCACATGCAAAATGTCTGACAACAGGGACCTTCCAATCTAATATATGTATTTTTATCTAAGACTGAATGTAGCCATATGGTTTCTCATGAGTCATGGAACACACTTCTAGAAAAAACAAATTATCAACCTAAAACCAACCTTTCGTAGGAAAAGTAGTTTTTAAAAATGGATTTTTATTGATGTGGCATTATTTTGAGCCAATAATAATATGCAAGATGAAAATGACTTGTTGAATGTTGAAGTGACTTATTTTTAGATAAGTATTGTTTGTTTTGTAACTTGTTGAGAATAATTGAGTTCTTGAAATTGATATATCTCTTGCATTTGTGTTGACTTGCCAAATGGATGACTAATTTTATATTATTTTTCTCATGCAGGTTTCACTTTTTGTTTCTAGATCGATTTGAAATTCTAATTGCAAAAATTTCCATGAGATGTCAAACAATGATCATGGAAAGAAAACATCAAAACAAAAAGGATGTATTTTCATACTTTCAAAATCCTCAATCCAAGAACCCACATTTTCTTCATGAATCAAGCTCTTTTGAGAAACCCATCAGTGAAAGAGATGTCAACTCTTTTGAGAATGCATCTAATATCCATATAATAGATGATGAAATAGGTTCCTCTAGTGATCAAATTGAGATGCTTTCACTATAAATTGAAAATAACAATGTTGAAGGTTTTTCCTTGGAAGGAAACACAAACCATTCACAATCATGGAAAAGGAAAAAAGGCCAATGGGACATAAGGAGTCAATTCCAATCGGAATGGGTCTCAAAATTTCCATTTATTGAACCAATACCTCCAACAAATGAGAAAGAGGCTTCATGATAAGTTAGATGCATTATATGTAGTTGGAAACTTGGAAAGACAATAAACTTGCAGATGAAGTTAGATACAATAGAGAAGCATGTAGGAAAGGTGTATGATAAGGAAATTATAAATGGCGAGGATAAATCTATTATCAGATGGAAATATTCTGAGGAATGTCGACATGTCAAATATGAAGATGAATATAAAAAATACTTAATCAGTAAGAGAAAACTCGAGGCAAGTGGAGGAACCATTAAATATTTATTTGGAAAGACGATGGAAATAAATTTGTTATCCAAGACGATTCAATTAATCATTGTATTTCACATCTTATCTAGAGGTCGTCCTATGAAATTTTTTCCAGACTACAAGAAATTTATATATTTTATTGAAGTGTCGAATTTTCCATATTCTCATTGGTCAGTAATGAGTGGTTGGGAATGGGAAAAATATCTAGCTCAAGTAGAAAAGGATGATTTGAAAGAGAATATTGAAAGTGCTAGGTTTTTTTCATTGTCTTTGGATTAAGTTACGACTATTGATAATACTTCTTGGATCTGCATGAGAATTTATATGGTTAATGATCATGTTAGGCATTCATATTTACTTGGGATTCATAAAATGAGGGAGAATTATACAACTCAAAATATTTATGGACTTGTCATCAAGACTTTGAATGAAATTGGTGGTATGGATCATTTAGTGATTGCAAAAAAATTGGTATGTGTCGGAGCAGATGGAGCAACAGTCATGCAAGGGAAAAGGAATGGCCTTTGTGTCAAAATAAAACTATCATCTTCACCATTTATTATTAGTATTCATTGTATGGCTCAGAAAATGAATCTTTCATTTTAAATAGTAGGTAAGTTTCCACTGGTTTCAAAATTTGAAGATCATGTACATGAAACTCATGCATACTTTTCTCGTAGTCCCAAGTGATTTAAAGTGTTTCAAAAATTTGTTGAGGGTGTTAAAGATGGGAAAAAACTACTAAAAGACGTTGATAAAAGGTGGATCTCATTGAATGGACCATCTCAAAGACTATTTAGTGAGTACCAATCCTTAGTAGAGGTGATTTATGAACATCGCTTTAGTGTAGACAAAGCTCGGGATCTGCTCTTTCAATTAAATAATATAGAGACATTATTAACATTGGTTGGAATTCTTCCTATGATTTATGAAATGAATGTCCTTATGAAAATGTCTCGGATTCAAACAATGTATATTGCAGAATACATACATATAAGAAAATTAGCATGTCTTCAATTGGATAATTTGTATACAATGCCAGAGTCTTTCACAGGTCCAACGTTTAAATATTGGACTACTATTATCGATATAGAAAACATTGAAAATTATTGAAGTTTGATGGAAAAGGAATAATATGTATGGCAATGCATGGGTATATGGTTCCATTTCATTATTTATTTAATATGGTAAGAATCACTGAAGAGTTCCATGTGTCAAGAGACCAATTCAACAATGTTGTGATTTCAGTGAAGTGCAACTTGACAGAAATTGCAAAATCACTAGCATCAGAGATAAGGGAATAATTTTCTCAGGATGAATTATTGGAGGCCATGTATGTGGTATACCCTCAATAATGGAACCCTGAACACAATAGAGAGGCTAAAAGAGTTTACTTTTATGCAAAATTAAAAAAATTAGTGCACCAATTTGGCAAGAATCACAATCTACAAGGAGAATAGATTGAAGGTATATTATATTCATCAAAGTTGTATCAACAAGCCAATCTCTTTGGTCAAACAATGTTAGCTCAATATTGTGGTTTGGAGAAACCTCTAGAACATGGTGCAATAACAAGATTATGGACTAAATTAGGTGAAAGCCAATAACTAGAAGAAAACATGTTAGAATATTTCAAATTAGCAGATTTATGTCAAACCATGATTTTGGGATCAGTGCAGGATGAGATGATGTTTAGTGCACTATCATTATTTAAGTCAAAGTTGAAGAAAAATCTTTATAAACATATGGATACATGTTTAATATTATATGTAACAAAGTATGACATAAACAATTTTCCATTTGATAGATCACTAACTCTTTGGCGATCAGATTGTGATAGAAGGGGAGAATAAAACACAAAAAAATCCTCTAATGAAATTGATATGGAAGATGATCTTTTGGATTCTCATAATAATAGTTCATCTACAGAGTTTCTTGTTCAAATTATAGAAAATGAGGGTCGACATGTTGATGTGAACTAGGATATTAATATACCCCAAGATGGTATCTAAACTAATATACAAGAGGGGGCTCTTATTTTGACTTACATGTTCCATTGATGATTGGTGTTGTAGAAATAATGAATGGAATGACACATGTGATGTGATTCTTGTTAGTTTATTGAATTAATTGTTCCTCTATTTTTGGAGTACGTTGGAAAAAGGTAATTATTTATGGGAGCAAGATTACCATCTGTAAATTTGAGATTTCATTTAAGGTAAAAATAGGTTCTATATTTTGTATTAAATAGTGTAATATTGAAGCTACATTTATTTGATCCAAGCTATTTTAAGTTTTATGGTTTGATAGTTAACTAAGACATTCTCTGTTTCCTATTTGTGAAAGGAAATGAAGGTGGCATTTGATAAAGTTGAGACCTATCTCTTCACATAGATAGTGTCCTAGTAATAGTATTAAAGGCTAAATAACTAATTAACAAGACTTTTGCTAAGAAATAATGGGCTCATTCAAGACTTAAGCGCATGAAACTTCTTGGATTTGTAACTTTGATATCTTGGAAAATTTTAATGGTTTGTTTGTTGTTTGCATTTGGACCATTTTTTCAACTTTGGAAGTTTGGTTTTGTTTTGATTAAAGATTATGTTAGTCCCTTGAATGCTTCTAGTTCTCATTGGATACTTGAATGAAGCTTGAGCCCTTTGTAGTAACTTTATTGGTTTATTCATATTCTCTTTGAGAAGACATGTTGGTATTCATAAAAGGAATGAGCCATGAGTTGCTATGCAAAGAGAAAAATGGTCTATGTCTTGGCCTACTAGATTCCTAGGCAACCATCATAGGACATCTATTGCTAATGAGACCAACATTCCTCTAATTCATTTATAATTTTAATGTCACGAATACATGTAGCCTCTCAATAATTTTTTTATGAAATGATTTGTAATCTAGTCTGGTTATTTCAAAGGAAATAAAGCACAATATATGCATAAACATTGAGTCTTCTGATACTAATTCATATGCAATCACCTAAAATAATAAATACCTACTCAAACTCTGATCATTGTTGAGACTGTTATAGATTTCCTTCTCACTGAACAATTCTAAATCTAATTGTTGAATTGATCCTTCACCACTAAACCACTCCTTGCAGAAAAGAAACCACTCAGATGAAATGAATTAAAATATCTATATTACTTTTGCAAGAAGTTAAATACTCTCAAAATATATACTCTATGATTTCATAAATAAAATTTTCACATCAAAGAAATTGTAACTTCATTAAATCATAAATCCATAATCACACCTCCATCATATGGCTCAGCAATAAATAGTAGAGAACTTAATCTATGATATCATTCAGTGATATGGTTGATATGTAATAGAAATTCTAATCATCAAGTGACAAGGACTAACTGAACCATTCAGGAAATATTACACTTTTAAGATAACAAACTGTTACAACAACAATTGCAATCTATTCAGCAACATCAATCCAAAAATAATTACTACTTCAACAACATTAATCATACAAACTGTAGACAAAGGTTAAGTTGTTTATTTCTCATGTGACATGCACAGGAAGAGAAAAATAACAATCAATTGAGGCGAGCTCTGTGTGGAGGTGGGCCCTTTCCTCCAAACAGAGCTACCTGTAAAAAAAAACTAAAAAGAATTAATCACTAACATAAATTCAGCTAAACATTACCACTTCTTATTAAGAGATTAAATTTCAAGATACAATGTTAATTCACCAGTGCTCAATGGAAAAAAAAAAAAGGACTAGCTCCCTAGCGTAAATACTTTGTACATATTTTAAACCATGCCATGTTCTCAGAATAGAATGAAACTACCAGTAGTTCGAATAGTCTTGAGAATATTGTGATTTTCAAGTTGTTCATAACTTCTTAAAACATAGATTGTTAAGATTACAAATAAAAAAAATTAGAAACTTAGAAATCAGTGCTCCAATTGTTATCCAATGATGTGGAAAGATGCACAATTCACTAGATAAGTTGTGCTAATTCTAGTCTCCATAAGATCTCCCTATGCCAAATGGATATGTTAGATCCACAATGAGAGTCAATCGGTGGTGTCATAGTCTTGTCCGTGCATGTTTTAGCCAGGTGTTTTAGCACGGTGTTTCAGCACCAGTTGGCAGCATATCTAGGTCCCCCCAATTACACCATTGCATGTCCCCATGAAACTTCACTCACTCAGAATCAAATTCTGAATTAGGACATGAACTTTTCCAATGAAAATTAGAAAGATTATAGGATGATGCAACATTATCTTCTAAATTCTTGTAGCCCCTAGAATAAATCACTTCTTCCCAACATTTCCTTTCAGTCTTCTTAGTCAATCTATACTTATGCTGATACTTCTTTGTTGGCATCCAAATGAGATGGAAATGAATTTTCATCCCCAATCATTGTGGACCACAAGTTTGAATGAAATCAATATAGCTAGGAACCCAAGATAGAGCATATGTAACATTTTCATGACTGTAGGATCATTGGTCCTCAAGTCTGGAGAGGATGCTTCCCATCTAAATATACTACCTTCCAGTAAAAACAATTTCTAATCATTAATTTTTTTAACACAATAATCTATGACAAACCTTTGAAGGTATGTCACTTTTCTAGTCATGTAAGATGAAGAGAGTAGATGTCGATGTATATTAAAAATAGTAACAAGAGTACGAGGTTCACCCCTAATCCATAATGTTGCTTCTCCTTTATTCTTTTGGATTGTGTGGAAGGAATTCCACCATTTTTCCTAATTGTTCACAAAATAAGTGAAGGCTCTCAACTGCACATATCCTACATAGGACCAAGATTAAATTTTATATCCAACAGACATTCATGCTCATACAAATAAATTTCACACAAAAAAATTTTATCTGAGAAATCACTCTGGGAGGAAGTTTCTAAAAACTTAGAGGCACTAATCATTTATAAGGCCTTCCTTCCTTAATAGCTTTAAGCTTAAAAAGAGTTAATTTTTCATGAAGGAAGACTAGGTATGAGGGAGAAGGGCTTCTACATCTCAACAACTCTTCTGCTAAAAAATACATTTTATTTTTATCTTGTTGCACAAGCTGGCACTTAGCTTGCAACTTCTTCAACTCTCCCAATTCCTTCTTCATTTCTTCCCATTTAAATTTACGAGACATCGAAAATTTAGTGTATTTCTCCCTGAGGTCTTGTATTTCTTTTCTGTGGGCTGGCATAGGAATCATTCCTTCTCCAAACATGGCAACATGTTTATTCCATTTATCAATATCTTCCAACAAAAATATAGTATTATCTTTTGTGTCATGATGGTCAACTTCCTGATCATCTTCATCACTGATTTCCAAAGGAATTTGACCTTTTGTCACTGGTTCTTGTGTAACAATGACTTTATCTAGTTGTGGTAATTCCTATTCCTCGACCATTGGTTCTTTTGTGGCAGTGGATTCTCTCGTGGCCTCATTAGATTGTTGATTTAAATTAGGTACCACTAGTTCTTGTGTAGTAGTGGTACTCTCTAGATGGGTTAGTTCAACATTATTATCCATCACTGGTTCTTGTGTTACAGTGAAAAATTCATGTGTATACTTATTATAATTTTTATTTAAATCAAGTACCACTAGTTCTTGTGTTACAGTGGCATTCTTAGGTGTTTCAATAATCTGTTTTTCTTCTTCTTTAGCCACTAGTTCTTGTCTGGCAGTGTATTTCTTTCTCTGTGCTTCCTCAACCAGATCTTCATGTATTCTTATTAGTCCCAAAGCTGAGGGCTCAAGAATGGTCACCTCATACCCAACCAATATATAAATATCCCCACACTCAAGACACAAATATTTTTTAAATGTTTTTTGTGTTTCAGCCTCCTTTAATGGCACAATCTATCCTCCTAAAAGATGGGTTTCTTTCACTAATAAATCCATATCATGAGGTAGAGGAATTTGGGCTCCCTTTTCTTATTTTATAATTTCCAATTTCCCCATAAGCCTCTGAACTTGTCTTTTCAATTGATCATTCTAAAATAACAGGGCAT
>JASDQU010589395.1:8714-21565 GCA_032191745.1 Picea mariana | reverse complement strand
TGTTGTTTTTCATCACCCACTGGTTCTTGTGTAATAGTGGGTGAAAGAGGACGCATCACACAAATCTCAATTTATGCCATTTTCATTTTAGTTGCTTATGTTGTGACAATATCCCTGGTTCTTCTCCTTGTACTTGGGAAAGTTGATGGAAATGTTGGAAATGACGTCTTCTTCCCTAATAGCTTTGACACTGCTAGGGGAGGTTTATCTGATAAAATTTCAACTTAATAATCAAGGGAAACATGGGAATAAACATCATGCAAGGAAGATGATTCTTCCTACAACTAAATTACATTCTCTCTTGGAATTACTATTTCAACCTCCTAAATCTGTTATGGTGGAATTTCTTCCCTTTCAGGTGGAGATGACCTCTTCCTCCCTAATAGCTTTGATATTGTTAGGGTAGGTTTATCTGATAAAATTTCAACTTAATAATCAGGGGAAACATGGGAAGAAACATCATGCAAAGAAGACGATTCTTCCTGCAACTCAATTACATTCTCTCTTGGAATTACTATTTCAACCTCCTGAATCTGTTATGGTGGAATTTCTTCCCTTTCAGGTGGCGATGACCTCTCCACACTTAATTCTTTCACTGTATCTCCAGAAAGAATATTTGTATCTAATCCTTCCCTCATTTCTTCCATGGGTTCCCACACTTAGTTCTTTTTATGTATCCCCTCCTTCATTTTGTGTTGGTTGATTCTCCTCTATCAACTACTCATTTTCATCTTCTATAATGGTAGGTTCTTTTTCAGGGTTTTGGTGCAGAGATTCCTCCATATGCACTCCAAGATCTTCCATATGTACATCTTCAAAAATCATAAATCTAGGGATATCCCTCATTTCCACATCACCACTTTCCTATCCTAGTTCTCCAACAACATTATCTTGTCCCAAATATTCATTAATTCCTTCTCTTTCCCTATCTAAAATACTCCTATCACTACTTCCTACCTCCTCTTATGATTCATTGCTATCATTTTCATCAACTTCTACTGCTCCCCTAGAAATGAATTGATCTCATATTTGGATTTTTAGTTCCAATGCTATCAACACTATTAATTTGATCAAACAGTGGTGTGTGACAAAACCTTGGGGAAAACAAGATTGTCTTACATAATATCCCATATTATGCAAAGATTCTAACAATTAATAATGAATATTTATCAATAAGCCATGACAAAGGTGTGATAGAATAACAAAATCATATGTGTAAACAATCTTGTAACTACCTTCACATGTAATATATTTCTTCAAGAAACAACAACCTGGTCCCGATGTTGAAGTAAAGACTCTATTATTGTGCCATGTTCTCTAGGATGCACTTTCTCTCCTTCCTCCAATAAATTGGTCTTTGCATTCGGAATGACTGTCCTTCGTCCAAACCATTTTCTGTCAATCCTAGGAATCCCCATAACAGAGGATATAACCGCCTTTGTTACACTAATCTCCAAATATCTAACATGTGAATGGGTTCCTATTAAATTCCAGGTGAATTATAGGGAAATATCACTGTCAAACCCATCCAATCGCTCGAAATATGCTACCCACCCTGCATCTTCAAATATTTTGTAGACTTCTCGGCACCGACACAGGGCACCAAGGGTTACTGGTTCATGATAGTCTGCAAATACTCCCATGCTGAATTTTCTTTTGTCCAATTAACTGTTACAGTATTGCAAAGGAGTTTCGGGTTCAAAATTCCCAACACAAACCTAGGAGCTTCAACATGCATGAGCGCACAGGAACAATGAAAGGATATTTGTTGGTATTTTTGGAAAGGTGGTGGTGATTCAAATTTCATGGGAAAAATCAACCCGACAACCATGTTGATTGACCATTTATGGAGTTTGTTGGTTAATTTATTCAGGGATGATGGGATACCCCCCAACTTGAATTGATTGTATTGGCCATATGTTGGTGATGTGGAAGGGCATGGAACAATCATTATTTCACAGTTTCATGTCAAACACATGTCGGAGTGACCAGTCATACTTGTAGGTTGTAAACCATAGACACGTACATGCGAGCACTTACCGGTGGCAAGCAAAATCTGAGGTGGTGATCATGTTCAACTATCCAATCAGTGTTATCAGTACCTTCCATTAATTATAATAGATACTTATTAATGACGACCATAGATGAAAATGGTGGAGTAAATATAACAAATGAATATGATGGAATCAAAGGGGTCGTAGTCTTCTTCATGCATGTTTCAGCACCAACATATCTGCATTCATTCTTATTAGTTCTGCATAGTCTTCTTTGTGTGTGCAATGTGTTTCATCCAAGTGTTTCAACATGGTGTTTCAGCACCAACATATCTTCATATATGTACATCTTTGTGGTTTACATGTATGATTGTGTAATTACCCAAATTAGGACCAAGGAAACATCATCCTAGTTTACAAGTAAACTATGCATTAAGTTTTAACATAACACAATGTTGAATGAATAATGAATTGTACCTACTCTCGGATTGATGTTCTCATAGGAAATGTAAACAATAGGGATGAATTAATACAAGAGAATGAGATGAAAATGGCATGGAAATGATAAGGGAAAATGGGCAATTTTATCACCCAACAATGTCTCACTTGAGTAGATTAACATAGTCTTGTTCGTGCATTTTTCAGCGCCAGCATATCTACATTCATTGAACATTCTTTATTAATTATGCATAGTCTTCTTCATGTGTGCAACATGTTTCAACACCAACATATCTACATTCATTATTATTAATTCTGCATAGTCTTCTTCGTGCATGCAACGTGTTTCATCTTGAGCCAGGTGTTTCAGCACAGTGTTTCAACACCAACATATTTTCATATATGTACATCTCCGTGGTTTATAGGTATGACTATGTAATTACCCAAATTAGGACTAAGGAAACATCATCTTAGTTTACAAGTAAACTATGAATTAATTTTTAACATAGCACAATGTTGAATGAATAATGAATAGTACCTGCTCCAAGATTGATGTTCTCATATGAAATGTAAACAATAGGGATGAATTAATACAAGAGAATGAGATGAAAATGACATTGAAATGATAAGGAAAAGGGGCAATTTTAGCACCCAACAATGTCTCACTTGAGTAGATTAACAAATTTATGTGGGACATGAATCCTGACAATGCTCTAAGCCTTGATGGATTCTCAACTAAATTCTATAAACAATCCTAGAACATTGTGGATCTGGTCAATTGCATAGAGGGAAAGCATAAGGAAAGATAAGAGATGTATATATTTAGTGATATAAGCATAGATATTTTTAGTGCTTGGCATATATATTTAGTCTCCAAAATGTCCTTCTGACTACATTGTGTAGGTGAGGACATAAGTGCTCTATTTTGCACCATATTTGCTTGCAATACTCCCAAGATCAAACATTGATTCAAATTTATTTAAATTAATAGAATTTTAAAAGATTCACCAAGACTTTTAAAATGTTTTATAATTATGTGAAAATTCACCACAATTTCACAAGATTTTATAATTTCATGAAAGATTCGCCCAAATTTTACAAGATTCTATAATTTGGTGAAATATTCGCCAAAACATTATATATGCATATTATGTTATTGATAAAATATCTTTCACACTTTCCCATGTATCATAGGGATTCTCCCATTTATTATACATATAAATGTAAGGGGGGTTCTTAAAATTTTCCCTAGAATTAAATGTAATTTGTTGCTATCATTAGTACATGTACGATCTATTATGCATAAACTATACATACATTGTAGGGTTAAACCACACTCCAAGCTCTAATTGTGAGTAGGAAATACTACACTAGTTAATTGCAAAAGAACAAGAGGAGAGAGAGAAATAGAATCAATATTCACACATAAGAGACTAAGAAACCAACTTGAATCACCTTGTATTAGTCCTTGATCATGAGTACAATGTATTGGAATCTCCACAAGAGGAGTAATGCAAACTAGTTTTGGGTTTCCATGTGCATGCTCAAGTAAAAAACAACCTCTCCCACTTGCAACAATAGTCAAAAGTTGCTAATAATAAGAAAATGTCAAAAATATAGGTGTGAAGTTAGCGAGAACTATACATGAAGTCAACATGCATTCCATAATAGAAAAACTCTCCTAGAATAAGACTAGAGTCCAAGAATGGAACTAAAGTCCTAATTGAGAGAGAATTTCATAAATATGGAAAGTCACTAAAAATAGGAAATAGGTTAAGTCCAAGAATAAAATAGGTAATGTGCACTTCCATAGAATAATAATATTCTCACTCAAGTGCACTCTCTAGCCATGAAATATGAATTGTCTCCTAAATTCAAGGAGTGAAGCGCTCTTCCCCTAAAAAATAGGAATTTTCCTAATGGTGGTTTATGAGCCCATTGTTTTGGAAACCCATGGTATTTTCCTATGGTATTACATATAGGCATCCACCTGCTAAAAATAGACCTACTATAAATAGACATGTTATAAATACTAGTCCTCCTAAATAGTAGGAAAAATGGAAAAAATGAGTATGTCACTAAGCATGTAGTTGAGCATATATCCCAACACCCCCCCCAAAACACAATCAGGGTGTGCATCATGAAAATATGAAGCCATGTTAGGTACTCATGTACAAGTATATATGCATAACAACTAAACAAAAGTGAGGTAAAGAGGGAAAAATTAATGGGAACAAACCCCCCCCACTCAAAATATGCTTCTAACAAAAAAAGGAATGCTAACATGTTCAACTGTTAAGATAATGTATCCATCACTCCTAGAATGTCCCTCAATGAGAGAAACTTATGTTCAGTGAAATACTTGGTGAAGATGCCTACCACCCGCTCTGAAGATGGACATAATTGCATATCAATGACTCCATCTTGAATATATCCTCGAATAAAGTGCATATGAACCTCGATGTGCTTGGTACGCTACCTCTAAACTAGGTCTCTACATAGCTTGGGAGTACCATCTAACTGTCAAACGATGAAAATGAACTCCCAACTCTATAAGAAAGTGTTGCAACCAAATAGCCTGAGTAATAAAATTCACTACACCCCTGTACTATGCCTCTGTTGATGATAAATAAATTGTTGATTGCTTCTTACTTGACAACCAGATAGGTTGTAACATCCCCGACCACCAACAGGCTGGGCAACGCCACCAACACGANACACACACATATATATAACATGCATTTTAATGAAATTAAAACACTTATTCACAATAAACACATAATTACTACTACCATACATATGCAATTGAGATTATCAGTAAGTCCACATGCAATGAAACACATGATACATTTCAAGTAATCCAAACATGCATAAAATACATAATTAAACACATAAATGATACTTATCTTTTAGCTGGAGGATATCCACCAACTACGTGTAGACCTTCCACGAACCTCCCAACCTTAGACTACACTTCTCATCACTCTCAGTGGTAGGTCACCCCCGATTTGGGACTAAAATCCACCGGGCAAGGGAATTATAGGCTTGGGAAGGACAACAAGGAAGTTACACAAAGAAACAGGAAGGATCTTTTATCCTAGGAGCCACTTACTCCCACAACACATAGACCCTCGTTCCCCACACACCTGCTCCACCCCAGGAGGATACACCTTCACTAATACAAGTCCATCGACTAGTACACCTCCCTTACCTTAGGCTTCAACAACAGGTTGGACCAGAAGTCTCGGAGTACTGTGGCTGCTATGGGACTCCCTTCCAGGAGAACTCACTTCCCAGCAGACTCTCTCACCTAGGAGAGATGCTCATAGGTCTAATAACCAGTCTTCGACTCATCTATAGTTGGGTATAGTTGACAACAACAGCAATAGTAACAGCAACAAAAACAACAACGACAACAGGGAAAAACGGGTATGGCCACCTGAAGAGGCAACAGCCTAACGCCAAGTCACAACACGGCTCAGGAAACTACAATTGTGTCAGGCTTCACAGGAAACAACACATGACGAATTCCCTGTTTTGGTTTCAGAGATGCATGTGGGTAGGAAGAGGTCAGACGTAAAGGCAAGAATGGGTTCACGTATAGGATGGGAGAATGGCAGAACAAACTCAGGCGGATGATGGTAGAATGATTCGTGAACCCCTCAAAACAACTGACGCTTTATCTTTTAACTACATGGGCCTAGGTCAACAATTGTCTTCCTGGATCTTCATGTGCTCCATTTAGCTTACATCCCACTTTCCAGGAACTTAGGATAAAAAAATATATAATGTCTACCTTACTCTTCAGAAAATAATATTAAAATATTATTCCACTAGAGGTAAGCCCCCTATATTATCCCCTAGGCCCAAATACTTATCCCCCCCCCCTTTCTTACCCTACCTAATGGAGATTAATCCCCCATAACTCTTCTTCATAGAGGGTCTACATGCAACAGTGTTTATATTTTTATTAATGATCTGCATAATTACATATAAAAACAAAATATCAGGCTCATGGCCTTAGCATCTGGGTCACCAACCTAATAAACACATAATTCTTTCAACTTACAACCACTTGGCTCACTGGCCTATAAGAAAAATTACAATTTATAAGGGGCTTAGCCTTCGGGTATTACAATCCCCTCCCCTTATTTTTTCACTGTCCTCAGTGTAACTTATTTACAAAACAACAACAAGATTTCCAAAATATTCAAAAAGATGTGGGTACACTGCCCACATAAAATCTTCATACTCCCATGTTGTGTCCTCAGGATCGTACCAGGCCCACTGGACTTTTACAATTCCTATGGCTCGATTCCAGAGATGCTTGCTTTTCTGGTCCAGCATATGCACCGGATGCACTTGCAAAACAGCTTCTTGTTCCACCTTAATCACATTCCAATCGATTACATGATTAGCATCAGGTATATATTTCTTAAGCAATGAAATATGAAACACATTATGTATAGTCATGGATGCAGGCAATGCAAGCATATATTCAACTAGTCCAATCCTTTCTAGGATTTCAAATGGCCCACAAAATTTGGTTGCCAACTTGGAACAGTTTCCCAACTTCAAGGAACTTTTGTTAGGTTTTACTTTCAGAAAAACATTATCACCCACTTTGAACTCCCTGTGGATCTTGTTCTTATCAGCATAACTCTTCTATCTGTCTTGAGAAGCCTTCAATTTTTTCTTAATCTTCAGCATTTGTTCTTCCATTTCCTTGAGAAACTCTGGCCCAACTACTTCTCTATCAGTTGTGTTGTCCCAACTTATTGGTGTGTTGCACTTTCTACTGTAAAGTGTTTCAAACGAGATCATCTTCAATGATGCTTGATACCCATTGTTGTAGGCGAATTCTACCAAGTGTGGGTAGTCTTCCCATTTAGATGGTTTGTCTATCGCATACACCCTTAACATGTCTTCTATCACTTGGTTAACCCTCTATGTCTACCCATCAGACTCAGGCTGATAAACAATGTTGAAGTTTGGATTCATTCTGAACCCTTTGAATAACCCTTTCCATAATTTTGAGGTGAATTTCGGGTCTCTGTCAGACACAATTGTCTTGGGAACACCGTGCAATCATGTTATTTCCCTTAAAAATATATCGGCAACTTTAGTTTTCTTGTGCGTAGTCTTCAATGGAATAAAATGGGAAACTTTTGTAATCTTTTCCACCACCACCATGATTGAATCATGTTGCTTGCCTATTTTGGGCAATCTTGTGATGAATTCCATTGTCACCACTTCCCACTTCCACTCAGGGATGGATAAAGGCCGCAACAACCATGTTGGGTGCCTATGATCAGCTTTAACCTTCTAACACTCCATACATCTCATGATGTATTCTACAATTTCCTTCTTCATACCTGGCCAAAAGCAATGGCTCTTGATTGCTGCCACAATTTTCTGATATCCAGGGTGCCCTACATAAGGCACATTATGCATTTCATTCAAAATCATAAGTTTCAAGTCCTATACATTAGGTACATAAATTATGTTCTTGTACAGAAGTGTTACATCAACTCTTAACTTATAATCTTCCACTTTTTGTAGCATCTTACCATCTTGTATCTTTGCTACCAACTCCATGTACTACAAATCTGCATTTGCAGCTTCTGAAATTCTTCCTTTAATATCATTTTGGTATATGCTAATGGCTGAAGCATGCAATTCATGCACTCTCCTGCTGAGTGCATCAACCACTTTGTTTTCCTTTCCTTTGATATGCTTGATATCAAAGTATTACTCACAAAGAAACTCCAACCACTTACTCTGCCTAGCATTCAAAGTTGGTTGATCAAACAAATACTTTAGACCATTATGGTCTGTCCTCATTTTGAACCTCCTTCCCATGAGGTAATGCCTCCATTTATTTAGAGCATGTACAATGGCTGCCAACTCCAAATCATGAGTTGCATATTTCCTTTCGTGCTCTTTCAACTTTCTGGATTCATAACAAATTACGAATTCATTCTGAATGAGGACTCCTCCCAGTCCTTATTTGCATGCATATGTACACACTACAAAGTATTCATCCGGACTTGCAATCCTTAGGATTGGGGCACTGGTTAACAACTGCTTCAATCGTTGGAAGCTCTTCTCACATTCTTCAGTCCACTGAAAATTCTTCTCCTTCCTTTGCAAGGAAGTGATAGGGTGAGCTATCTGTGAGAACCCTGAAATGAACCTTCTATAATAGCCAGCTAGACCCATAAAGGATCTAACTTATTTCACATTCTTTGGCGTTGACCATTCCTTGTTGGCTTCTATCTTCTCATGATCTACAACTATCCCATCCTTTGAAATGATATTCCCCAAGTAATGGATCTGCTTTTGATAAAATGAGCACTTGCTCAATTTGGCATACAATTGGTGCTCTCTTATCACTTCCAGCACCATCCTCAGATGATGTTCATGCTCTTCCTCCGACTTGGAATACACAAGGATGTCATCCAAAAAGACTATGACAAACTTTTCTAGATATTCCCTGAATACACCATATATTAGGCACATAAAAACATCGAGTGCATTTGACAACCCAAATGGCACCACTGTGAATTCATAATGACCGTGTCTTGTTCTAAAGGTGGTATTTTTTATGTATTCATCCTTTATTATTACCTGGTGATATCTTGATCTAAGATCTATTTTTGAAAATATCTTAGCATCTTTCAACTGATCAAAGAGATCATCGATCCTTGGCAGAGGATACTTGTTCTTTACATTTACTTTGTTCAATTTTCTGAAATTTATGCACAATCTCAATGTTCCATCCTTCTTATTAATGAATAGGACCGAGGCTCCCCAAGGTGACACACTTGGGCATATATACCCCTTCTTTAGAAGCTCTTCAAGCTGCATTTGCAATTCTTTTAGCTCTGGTGCACTCATTTTGTAAGGAGCTTCTCTAGGAATCAAGTTTACAGAAAAGTCAATATCTCTTTTCAGGGGTAGTCCGGGTACTTCCTGGAATACATATTCAAAATCTTTTAATACTGCATGGTCTTCAATCCTTGCCACCTTATCCTTAGGTGCTTCCTCAATGTGGGATGCAAATAATTGACAGCCTTTCCTGTAGCACCTCTTTAGTTGCATTGTTGAGATTTCTCTAACAGTAACTGCCCTAGGAATTCCTTGGAATGTTCTCGGATTTCCTTCCTCATATGGGCAAGTGAATGCCTTGTTACGACAGTCTAAGATGGCATGGTGTTGGTCCAACCAATCCATCCCAATTAGACAGTCATAGGAACCTAAAGGTAAAATGTTCAATTCATCTCTCATGCTCAATCTGTTCATGTCCACTGGACATGACTTAACCAATTTTGTAACCTTTCTCTTCGTTCCTATAACCAGATGCACTAACCAATATTTTTCATGTTTTCTTCTCAACAATTACAAGCTTTCCACCACTCTAGGATCTACATAACTATGGATATCCCCTGAATCAATTAAAATAGGAAAGGCATGGTTGTTGATCATACCTTCCCCTTCAATCATGTGTGATTGATATTCTTCTTGCTTGTTGTCCAGAGCTGCATAGATCCTTGGTATTCTACTGCCCATGTCCTCCACTATTTCTGCATGCTGAACATTGTGGACAGCTCTCACTTTGTCATTTTTGTGGGGGAAATCTCTATACCTATGATTTCCTTTACATCCCCAACATTCCATAGGTGGTTGTCTTGGCATTTGTCCACCCACTTCAGCCTTCCTGGGCTCTCTAAAATATGGTTTTCCTTGAGGTCTATTCCTGGAAAATGGTGGTTTGTTTCCCTTTTTCCTCTGCTCCCTCTTAAATGTCTTTTGTCTTCCCAAGCTTTTTAGAAAGTAGGATTTTCTTTTTGCTGATCATATAAGCATTTTTCTCTCCTTAAATTTTCTTTCATAGTCTTTGGGTCATCATACTAGATCTTGTCACTAATGGAAGATGGCAGTCCATTCAGATACCTTTGAATTTTGACAGTCTCATCCTTGATGAAAGGAACATACTTCAACAATTCCAAAAACCTTCATTCGTATTCATCAATGGTCATGCTGCTCAGTTTGAGTTCAAATAACTCTTTCATCTTTCGGTCCTAGTACCTCTTAGTTAAGTACTTCTTTTCAAAATGCTTCTTGAACTCCCTCCAAGTAACATTGTTCTCTCTAACGTGTTGTACTTTCACAAGCTTCTCCCACCATACGGATGCCTTTCCTTTAAGTTGGTAAATGGAAATTCTTCCTTCTACATGAGAAGAATAGTTCCACAGTTGGAAATATTTTCTCATGCCCAACAGCCATGTCTCAGCATCTTCATATTCCTTTTGCTCTTTGTCAAACGTAGGAGGTTTAATCTTGTTCATTTCACCTTTCAGTTCATCCATTCCAGATCTCCTATGTTTTCTGGTAGGATATGGGCTTGAACTACTATGTGCCTCCTTATTGGAATGTTTTGGGGAGTGTTGATGATGTCTGCTAATGCTTCTTGATCTTCTTTTCCTCTTAGGGTTCTTGTGACTCCCTATTTTTCTTGAGTCACTCTCCTTATCCAATTTCCTTTCGATTCTTTCCGGACTCTACATCAACTTTAAGTTTAACTCTCCTTGTTGATCCCTGGATTTCATGAGCTTTCTGTTATCAACTCAATGAGCCTAGGCATATTTCTACAATCATTCAATGATTTTCATCATATGCCCTTCCTTGTCCATCTCTCATCCCTACCCATTGGAGTTTGATTCTTCCTCTCCTAAATGGACATCTATTCCTTTTACTTAATTCTATGAACTGGAATCATTATGTGCCTCCTCCATTTCTCTGCACTCTGTGGCAATTCGCTGCAGTCCTGACACTTGTTGAACTCTGCAAAACACAACGTGCAGTCAACCGAAATTTGTTAGGCCGTCATTCCTTAACAATTTCCACAACATTCATAAACCAATCTAATTTAAGAAAACATTCAGATTTCATTTTATTTTCGATCTCTTCTCTGCTCAATAATAAATTTCAGGCACTAGCCCCTTTCTCTTAGTCCCTAACCCATGTGATCATGGGACATGACCAAGCATTAAGTCAAAAGGTGCTTACTCGGGCCTTCAACTTCAGAAATTTTCAAAGCACAATACAACAATCTCTCAGAGTTTGGATTACCAAACTTGCGAAGTAGGGTGGATCTTCATTCCATGTATACCTAACATCTAATGGCTAACACTTACTATGGAACCTCAGGTGTTTGAGTTCCAGGACTTCGGGTCTTCGAGACTTCGGAGCTTCGGAGGATCTCGCATCCGCATATACGAACTGTTAATATTTGAACATTCCCAATCACCTTTGGTGGCATCATTACGTTACATCACTTAACATTTTCTCAATTGCGGGGGTGTTGGAGCCACCTTTGTTTTTTTAGCCTATTTAAAATTTCATATCTTAATGCTTGAAGTTGAAAGTCGGTTTTCATATTTTCCTTTATTTTCCCAAAATCTCAGAAGTCTCATCACGCAAATAGCAACGGTTATCATACTCTTAAGGTAAGATTTATTTTTATTTTCGTTTAAATGAGTCTCTCCTTTTTACCTCGGGATGTCGCATGTCAGGAGTTATAGATCACATAGTTTACAAGTCTCGAGGGGTGAAACGACGAACTAGTTTTAAAACAAAGTTTACCCAGATCATTACCGAGAGTAAAAATACTCTAAACCATAGCTAAGCATCATCAAGATTTTGTGTCTCGACGTTTGCTATCTCCAAAAGTCTTACCGTCGTAACCCCAATAGCCGAAACCATGAGATTCTTGTTTTAGTAACCTGGGTTAATGTTAAAGGTAAAAAATTTAGCCGCGGTTAAGATCTGTCAGGAATTCGCAACTCGGCGTATTTTCCCTCAAAAGTTATACCTTCGAATCCCCAAGTCGTGAAGTCACGATATAAATAAAAACGTAATTAATTAAACACTTAATCATGGTTACGTTTTGTATTAACCAAAGCTAATTGTCGCAATCTCGGGTTTTAGAGATGTAAAGGGTTAAAGTGAAAACTCTCGATGAGGTGAATGCCAAAAGATTAATTAACATTTAAAAAAAAAAAAAAGCTTTATTAATTAATCTAAGCCAGCATTTTCATTGTTTTAATACGAAAATTAATATGCACAGTCTCCGAGGCGATTTTAAACTTTCTTTGCGCCAACTTGCATTACGAACTGTCAGAATTTATGACATTAATTAGAAATGAGGCGAATTGACAAGTAAGGGTTTGGTTTTTATTTCTAAATTTATATTTAAGAACGATTTGACCGTTTTGTCCCAAAGGGCAACCTAGTTTTAAATAGTCAAAGACATGGATTTTTTATTTCTTGTCTCAAATTTCATTTTTATTCTATGCAGAGCCAAATTTTCGTGAGTGAACTAATTTCTGTATGTATACATATTTTCATCACAGG
>JASDQU010589393.1:59954-71417 GCA_032191745.1 Picea mariana | reverse complement strand
ATCTCAGTCTAGCTTCTAGAGAGCCATGGGATGTGAATCTGCAGGAGAATCAAGGCAGGATTGACTGAAACGTCTAAGTCATGTCAATCCTTTGAATTCACCTTAGAGAGAATGTCAAGTTCATCTCTGTGGGACAAGGGGAGTTTTCCCTTCAGAATATCCACCCATCTTACTGAGGGCTCATACCCATGTCCTTAACCCATTTGTTGCAAAAAGGATTTGCGCTTAGCCCACAATATTCTCCAAGAGACCCATGTGACCAGGGCCTGGGAACCCTGTGTTAGTCCAAAAGGGGATAGCTCTTTCGGCTTCGGGACTTCAGAACTTATGATTCCATAACCCTCAAAAATAGATGAAGGATGAAGTCCTGAATCAATGATGGACGTCGATCTGGGGATCCAATGTAGATTCATCTCATTCGTTAGATCAGACGTAGGAAGGGAAGTGTTAAGCACTTCGACAAAGTGCTACTTTGGGGGAATAGGAGTGGTCTAGCGCCAAAACGCTTGAATGTCGGAGTCGCGAAGTTAATATAGCTCGTTGATAATGGAGGGACATGTGTTCACATGTCAATTGTTATCCAGGAGTCCAAGTATTCGGTGATTTAGAGACATGCGCATTTTCCCTAAAGCTCTGCAAGCCAGAGTAAATCCTGGTAGTAGATGTTAGGTACACATGGCAATAGATCCGGTGTGGTCCAGAAGGAAAGATGGAAGATACACACCGAACACCCAAATGTCAAACTGTCAAAGTGACATGGACCATCGATCTTCAGATCCTTCATAATCCCTCCCATTCGTTGATCTAATGGACCCACCCTCGACTACCCAACTAACCGGGAACACGTCACAATGCGACACGTAGGCCCTACTCATCCCCTGTCAAGTGTTGTCCATTGAGCTAGGACCATTGGATGAGTGGGTATGTGGCAAGAGATCTCATATTTTAGAGACTTTATACTCCATAGGAACCTGGCCAAGACTCTATGAAGTATGAAACCGCCAAAGTCGTGAACGTCGAAATAAATCCTAGTCGTTGGTAGGAAGATGATGCATGGTGCAAGATCCTAGAGTCCAGAGACTTAGCTCTTTGGGGGGATTTGTGTTGAGAGGACTCGGTGAGATCTGAATCCTAGATCCACAAAGTAACAAGGACCATGGATCTATGGATCCACATGGATACATCCCAACCATATGATGGGGGTTGACGTGGCTTACTAACATCATCCTAGGTGATGTTGACCCACAACCAAGGTGCAATGTGTCACCTAGATTTGGTCGATTCACATACCCTTTATGACTATTAAAGCACGACACGTGTCACCCCCTAATGATGGCATGTGTCACCCTTTGACCCTCATCATGTGTTAACTTCTGGTTCGTTCCCTCCTGGCTAACATGGCTGGTGACGTGTCCAGAACCCCTGGAGTCTGGATGATTTTGGGAGTTTGGAAGATTGAACATAGTATGGCTAATGAGGGTACAATGCGGATAGCTGATCGTCGAACGTCGAAATCCCAACGACGATCGTCAATCGCCAAAACACCGAAAATGTAGAACAAAGACTAATGATCACCAATTGTCGAAACGTCGAAATGTAGGACATTCAACACTAAACATCGAACATCGATCATCGAATGGCTAAGGCCATGTGGTGAGGTTTTGAGACTTCAGGGATTGGGAAAAAGAAGTGTTTCACACCGAACATCGAAGCCCCTTTTTACCATAGGATCTCGGCGGAGAACATGGACCATTTATTTCCTCCGTTGTTCAGCGATCTGGGAAATTCAAAAACATCATTGGAACCTTCGAAGTCCGAGAGTTTCAAAGTATCAAAACCTTCACTAAGCAAACTCTTAGCCCCCGTTTTTCATCCTGGGGTCAAGAGGAGGACCCCGCTAGCTGGTTTAAGCACGTAATGGGAGATATAAAATTCAGAGGAGCATAATAAGATGGTTCTGCTTAGTAAGGGACAAAAAATGAACCAAGGAAACGTGAAAACTTGATGCCCCATACCTAGAAAGGGTAATTAGGGGTTAGGTGTGTTACAAATTGGTATCAGAGCATGGCAACAACATGGGCTCATGTGCTAGTTGAATACAAATGTTATTAGAGGACCTTAATGGGTAACACCCTATTTTATCCATTCCTAATAGGCTTAGTAAACCTCTATTGAAGCGGGGAATGAAACCTCTTACTGTTAATAAATATTTTGAAAATCTGCAATGTATGTTGCTAATGTTTCCAAATAAAAAATTTAACTTCACTATGCAATCGTACGTGTTGTTGTGCAGACATAAGATTGGGTTATCGAGGCTAAGATGAGCATGTTGTGAATATTGTTGCCAAACAAAAATCATATGCACAAGTTCCTTGAGTAGAAGGATGCAGATTTAAATTTTAGTTGGGATTCTACCCAATAACAGTGAATCATGCTAGTCTGTGGCAGAGGAATCATGCCATTTTCTTTTTGGAAATGATAAGTCGATCCTACATGAGTGGAATTATGTTGATGGGCACTAATAAAAAGAATTGGATGTGAATAGATTGAAAGGATCCATAGTAGTAATCATTATTGCTTTAATGGAGTATTAAACCTGGTATATGTGTATAACCCCTCACGATCATAGGAAAGAGTCTGGTGACCATTCTCTGAAAAGGGAGAGCATGCAGAGCTCTCGAGTTTTGAAGGGAACTGAGAAATGAATTTTGTTTCTGGGTACATGAATTGTTGGGCAGGGTTTTTCTAATCAAGTTGATAAACGGAGTTGTAGATATATAGAGTGATTGAGTGAGAAATCACAACATCCTCCCTTACTTGGTGGATAGGAAACTAGTCTGCTGAAATTCTTGTGGGAGGAGGAGAGTGACCTCCCTCCCTGGCCATTATTGAACAGAAGGAATAATTCTAGGTATAATGATTAAGATTGTTTATGACCTAAAGATACTCTGGAGTTCTGAACTAGAGTACTTAGTAAGTAACATAAGTCGAAATTGTATCTGGGATTTAAGGGAATAGTCCAAATATTATTAGACATTAAAATCTATTGTAAATAAGGTAAAATGGTTAATATAATGTTGATCATAAATGTGGTAAAGGAAGTGTTGGGGAACTTCTAGAAGCCCAATGGGTCATATTGACATCCAGAGGTGGATGATAACCATATGGAAATATCTTAGCATACTCAGATAGCTATAAGAGGGAGTTTAGGAAAGATTCCCTTGTAGGAATCTGTTGACCGAGAAAGGTTTGAGGCATGAAAGAGAAGCTTGATAAGTTGTCTTGTTGCCTTGGGGAGCTGTTGGATTTTCCTAGATAATAATTTTGGGCTATTGAGTCATCTTAGAACACTAGAGGCAAGGATGATATCTTGTTGATTGTTGTCATATGGAAAGAGGGACATAGTTATGATTATGTCTATTAAACTGACCATGTGGATAGAGTGTGAATGATTGCAAGCTCCAAAACGAGAGGGAAGCTCAGTGTTGAGTATCTCTATGGAACTTGTCCTAAGAATGGCAGTAATATCCTTGGGAGAAGGATCTAGGAGTCTAGTATGTACATGTACATGTACGACATGGAAAAGGTGCAGGCAATGAGCTTGCATGATGTATGCTTGGGCTAGGTGTGTATATAATGGAGTGCATGGATTAAATGCATTGTGAATCTTCTTGATATGAAGCCTTATATTAATACCAACTATGTATGAATGATATTAAATTTGCAAGTGATGCACATGTATGATGTAAGAATGTATGTATACTAAAGGCACAATATAGTTTCATTGATGAGTGATATGTAAGGAAAGAACTACACTTTCCGAAATTGAAGGAATACCATGAATGCATGGCCGACTCTATTCTAAGGAGTCATGAAATATTGGGTTTGAATGATGGATTGAGGGGAATGTGTTCCATTCCCTCAGGAAAGGTTAGTATAAATAGATGAAAGAGTAAATGAGCAAGGATTCTCTATTGTCATGAAAAAAGGCAAGATGATTAAGCCTTTGAGGACTGCATGAGAACAATTGTGAACAATTATAAGTTAAATGATTTATGATTATACATGTGGTTAAGTGCATCATGGATGTAAGTTATAAAAACAAGGAATATGTGTGGACAAATAATATGGATGAATAAAAAAGATGCATGTTTATATTCCTTATGGAACATTTGGTAAACAGCTGAAGCTAACTCAAGGTTGAAGCCATCACAAATAGAGAAGGATATGCAATAAGGAAGTTTCATGTTGAAGGAGTTCCCTGTGGAAGATTTGTGTGAAGACTCTGTCAAGAGAATGGAGTCACCACCTTAATGATTGCTGAGAATTGAGCAGTGGGAATATAAGAATCATGGATTTCGTTCTAAAGAAAAATATATGAGTGGAAAACTAACTCGCGAGTGTAGACCATTCCAATAATCGAATGGTAACGTCGAGCGTGCACAGGATCATGGCTCTTTATGAACAAAAGGTTTGCTATTAAAGCTTGTTGATGTATCATAAGAGTTAGGGTGAGCCTAACCGATGTTGCTCAAGGAAAAGAGCAGGAAGATCACAATAAGAAGTAGATTGCATAAGCAAAGAAGGAGAAAAAGGGGGAACAAGTTTCTCATCCTAAGAACTCTGGATTGTTAAACAGAATTGTAGGTCTTAGATGAGAAGCTATGAAAAAAAGGTACAGCTAGATCAAGGAGAATAAGTAAGTAAGTAAGTTTGAATGAATAGGTTTGGTTGAAGCCATATCAAACAAAGGTAGTAAATCCTTGGAAAATAGCCCAGTTGGATTGAAAGTCCCAGGCTATGTAGAAGGATTTGGAAAAGGGAAGAGCTCTTAACCCCTTTCTTGTTGTATATTATGTTTTCTCTAGGACAAGAAACTGGTGTGTTGATGAAAGGTAAATTTTTGATACTATAGCGATGATGGTTGTATGACTATAGAAACAATTTAGAATTATTGTGTTGCACTCATGAAAACATTAAGACTAATTTAATGAAGTGCATAAAGATATACTAGGACATATATGAAAATGTTTTATTGACTAAAATGCTATGATACATGCATTTTTATTTTACCTAACAACTAATATATATTCATGATGGATGGCATGGGTAGAGAGGAATTGGAGCTATTGAGAAAGATAGTTTCCAATGATGGACAACCTCAAGCAAAGGATAACTATAAGGAGGTTGTTGTTAAAAGATTGTTGAAGGGACTTTAAAAGTCTCCACAAAGCACCATTGGTGAGGTAACATTCGAGAGGGTGCTAGCATCCAGAGAAGGTATAAGAATGTTCATACCTATGTGGGATGAGATATGAATGGAATTGGTAGGAATTCTTTCTGAAAATATTTCATTATTCTAATGATATGCAAACAATTTTGAGTGGTTTTTGTATGCCATTGCTACCCAAGCAGGGTAAAATTCAGAAAGGAAGAATCTGGACAATAAAGAGAGGAGGTCTATTCCAGACAAGGATGAGTTTAAATCCTTGCAAGAAAATTCATGATTAAAGAGTACCATGGGTACAATGACCAATCTAGGGAGATTGGGGAATAAAGATGCTCATAGTTATCAAATTGCATGGAATTGCTTCAAGGAAATGTAGGTTTGCATAAAGAGAAGACAATGGATTTCCCATTAATAAAAGAGGGCCTTCCAATATTTTACTTACAATATATACGAGTTAAATAAAAGATAAAATTGGGTGGCCATGAATGTTGGCACCCTGGTTACTAATGAGGGAAGGATGCTTGGGTGCATTCAAAAGAAGCATTTAGTTTCATGTGCGATGATTTGGGATCATGATTAGCTTGTAGCAAGGAGCATAGTCTTGTTGTAAGAGTGAACGAGAAGCAATAAGCCATATGGTGAAGAGGTTGGTTAAACTCTAACACACCATAGCAGAGTGCTTGTCACCAAGTGTGGCAGCTTGAAAATCAATGCAAGGGTGCATTGGGTATGAATGTGTCCATGAATATTGGCACATTGATTAAATTCATTTAATATTTGAATTGTATTGGGGAAAATTTAGTATGTTGAAAGGATGCTTACATAAATAATAATATTTCCCTTTTTCCTTGTACCCTTGAATAGATGAAAATGACTTGGATTGTTAGTATGCATCATTTGAAAATATAATGTGCATGAAAACTAACAAGTTGTTTGGCCGAGGAATGTGAAGTTGCAAGAGGAAAAAGGGTCTTGGATATGGAATTATTGTAATCCCATAAGGAAAACCAATTGCCTGATGAGCTAAACTGTTATGGGAAGGAAAGTCCCATGCTGGTGAATCTCGTTCCTGTGCGAAACAGATCTGAAAATAAATGTGGAATGTGGAGATATGTGGGTAACAGATTTGCAAGAAAATTTTGAATTCGAAATTGATGATAATTTCTCATAATTTTGTATACCTGTGATACAGGTGAGATGAAAAATATAATTTTAGGGAGAACAGATGAAGGTTGTCAAGATGGAAAGCGTGAAAGATGTTATTATTGAGACATGAGGACCCTATGGTAAGCCATGATCTCCCTAGAACATGTTGTGTTGTGGAAACACAAGTTGAAGGGACACCTCGGCAGAGATAGTCTGAGGGAAGCCTCGACTGTAAAGCTCAATGAAATCTTTGAAATTCTTCTTGTGCGAGAAAGCCCTGGAAAGGAAAGATGGATCACCCAAATAATTGTATAGCAGAGAAGGGGATGCATGAGCCTGGGCTTGGAAGGTGAGTTACCACAAGGAAGAGGAGACTTTGATCATTCTTATAAACTATTGATTGGGATCATGCACACAATGGGCATGTCTAGAAAAGACAGTGAACCCAGATAACTAGACAGCCATGTGGATGCAAATCCACAGACTGCACAGATAAGTATTGTTCTGGATTATGAGAATTTTTCCTCTTGAATTTTGCACAATAGTAAAATGTTTACACATGAAATATATGATTAATGTGCTTGTTGTCCAAGTTTATTGAATACAAGTGAAGAAGGCCAAGAGTCTGAAAAGGACCCGACCAAGACAGAGAGTCAAGACTTCTAAAGCAACTGAATGAAAAAGGCATGGAAGGTGTTACTAAGAAAGAACACTGGGTATGGTGTTCCTTTTAAAGGGGAGGGGATTGTAATACCCATGTTTCCCCCAGCTTGTAATTAATCATTAAATTAGGATTTCCATGCAATGTCATGTGAACAATGTAAATGTATTTTTTTTAGATTTCCAATGACTGACTGTGGGGTTAAAGCCTTGAAGTACTAACCATGATATCACTAGAGGAAAGAAATGGGAAATTATGGAGAGGGTTCAATATGTCAAATGACCCAAATTTCTCCTTGATGAAATGATATGCCTCATGCTGGCCCCAAGGAGAACTCATAAAAGGACCGGTGGTTGAACCATCAACCACCCCCATGAATGGAAGCATGGTCTGGTGGAGTAGACAAGAAAATATCATCCTGGAGTACCACAGATTCTTGCAAACCCAAACTGACTCGAGTTTCCTTCTGACAGAAGAAACATGACAGGTCTGTAACCTTCCCGAGGAGGAGAGAAGACAAAGAAGGGAATAGAGGGCGTGAGGATCTCAAGCAGAGAAGGGGAATTGAAAGCATGGGAAGTTTTTATGGTTATTCGGGAGAAGAGATCTTTGAGAGCTCACAGAAGAGTGTGAACTGAGCAGGAGACCATGAGCTTTATGTTGAGTAAGCATCTGATAAACCTCGCAGAGACCATGATAGAGAAGGAATCCCTAAGAAACTATGAAAGTTCCCTAGTGATATCATGGTTTGGCACGGGGGTGGACAAAGTTCTAAGAGTGAATTCCTCTGAGCCTATGGTTGGGTGGAAAGGCACACACCCACAGTTAGTTCATTGGTTATAATCTGAAATAGATAAGTATTATCATACTCTGTGTATATATATATTGGATGCAATGATGAATGTTTGTGTTTATGGTTAATTCCTTCAGTATTTGAACAGTTATTAGAAATTCTCTTTGGCTTCTGTAAACTATTATATTTATATGATATTTGATTTATCTCAGTCTAGATGTTAGAGAGTCATGGGATGTGAATCTGCAGAAAAATCAAGGTAGGATTGACTAAAACGTCTAAGTCATTTCGATCCTTTGAATTCACCTTAGCGGGAATTTCAAGTTCATCTCTATGGGAGAAGGGGCGTTTTCCCTTCAGACTATCCACCCATATTACCAAGGCCTCATACCCATGTTTTTAACCCATTTGTTGCAAAAAGGATTTTTGATTAGCCCACAATATTTTCCAAGAAACCCATGTGACCAAGGCCTAGGAACCCTGAGCTAGTCCAAAAGGGGCTAGCTCTTTCAGCTTCAGGACTTCGGAACTTATGATTACATAACCCTCAAAAATAGTCGAAGGTCAAAGTTGTGAATTGACGAGGGCCATTGATCTAGCGATCCAATGTAGATCCCTCTCGATCATTAGATTGGGCATAGGAAGGGAAGCATTAAGCACTTCGTCGAAGTGCTACTTTGGGGGAATATGAGTGGTCTAGTGCTGAAACTCCTGAATGTTGGAGTCGTGGAGTTAATCTAGATCGTTGATAATGGAGGGACACGTGTCTATAGATCAATTGTTATCCGGTAGTCTGGGTATTCGGCGATTTAGATACGCGTGAATTTTCCCCGAATCTCTGCAAGCTAGAGTAAATCCTGGTTGTATATGCTAGGTACATGTGGTGATATATTCGGCGTGGTCCGAAAGGAAATCCGAAAGATACATGCCGAACACCTGAATGTCAAACTATCGAAGTGACATGGACCGTCAATCTTCGAATCCTTCGAAATATCTCTCAGCCGTCGATATAAGGGACCCACCCTCGACTACCCAACTAACCGAGAACATGTCACGGTGCGACACATGGGCCCTACTCGTCCCCTATCAAGTTTTTTCCGTTGATCTAGGACCGTTGGATGAGTGTGTTGGTTGTGGAGCCTGATTATCTTCTTGATTCAGATGTCTTTGTTTTTAGTCGTGTTTATACCTCATGAAGACTTTACACCCTGGAAGAATGTACACTCCTCCACGTGGGGGAGTGCAGGGGGGATTACCCCCCCTGCAGGGTTTGGGGGGACTATTCCCTCGGCTAGGGGTCCGGGGGAAAGAGAGTCCCCGAAGGAAAAATTTCCTTGTAAATGTATATTGTAATTTCATACTAAATCTAGACAATTCATTATAAGGTCACAGATATGACGGTAGAAATTATGTTAGGGTTTTTTTCCCTAGAAGGAAACCGTCTTTTATGAGGGAAATGCATTGCGTCTATATATTATTGAGAATATTGTATTCTGAAAGAGGAGATTATGAGAAAAAGAAGAGGAAGTTGCAGTGGGTGTGTTGTAGGTTGTATCCCTTCATTTGCTAGATAATAATAAAAGAAGGACCTGGAAATTTCTATGGTTGATGTAGCCCACACTGAGTGAACCACTTATATCTATGTCTCTATTGTATTGTGTATCTTCTGTGTTTTATTTCTACATTTGTTTTATATTATTGCTCCACAATCCTGTTTTTCTAACCACTGGTATCAGAGCAAAAGGTAACTCATAGGAAAAGAGGGTTCTTGGTTCAAGTGGGAGAAATGGCGGAAGATGGAAAGTTTGGGTCGAGAAATTTAACGACCAAAACCATCAGTTATGGAAGATGCAGATGGAAGATTATTTATATCAGAAGGATCTATTCCTACCATTGGGTGGAATAGAAAAGAAGTTGATGGCCATAAAGGACAAAGAATGGGAGGTTCTTGACAGAAAGGCACTAGGAACGATACAGCTGAGCCTTGCAGCATTGGTGGATTTCAATATTTTGAAAGAAAATACAATGAAGGAGATGATGGATGCATTGGCTAAACTGTATGAAAAACTCCCGGCATCCAATAAGGTATTTCTAATGAAGAGATTATTTAATATGAATATGTCAGAAGGTGGGTCTATTGCAGATCATTTCAATGAATTTAATATGGTTACTAATCAACTAAGTTCTATAAAAGTGGACTTTGATGATGAGGTCAAGGCTCTTCTAATCTTGTGCTCATTTTCAGAAAGCTGGAATGGCTTGGTCATGGTTGTAAGTAACTTTGTCTCTGGTTCAAATACTTTAAAATTTGATGATGTTGTTGGTGTTATCCTTAGTGAAGAAATGTGACAGAAAAGCACAGGTGAGACATCAGGTAATGCGTTAAACATGGAGAATAGGGGAAGACAAAAAGATAGAGGAAAGGGCTCAGGGAACCGCGGGAATTCTAGGAAGGGGAGATCTAAATCCAGACTTGGAAAGATAGAGTGATGGAATTGAGAAAAGAAAGGACATCTAAAGAAAGATTATGGAGCTCCAAAGAAACAAAGAGATGGACATCAGGAGAAAAATCAGGAAGCAAATGTAACAGGTGATGTGTTACAAGATGCTTTGATTATTTTTGTAGATAATATTTATGAGTCTTGGATAATAGATTCAGGGGCTTCATTTCATGTCACACCCCATAGGAAACATTTTCTAGATTATGTTCAAGGTGATTTTGGACAGGTTCATTTGGGTAATGATGCAACATGCAAAATTGTTGGAATGGGAAAGGTAAAAATAAAGCAAAGCAATGGAAACCAATGGTTGTTGAAAGAGGTAAGACATGTTCTAGATCTAAGAAAAAATATAATTTCAACAAGGAAGTTGGAAAGTGAAGGTTCTATATCTATATTTAAAGATAAGGTATGGAAGGTCACCAAAGGATCATTGGTGATAGCAAAAGGAGAGAAGGTAGGTACATTGTATTTATGTACTGGTAATATTGACTCTTCTATCTCTTTAGATTCTACAAGAGTGGATATAGAACTGTGGCATGATAGGCTTGGACACATGAGTGAGAAGGGGATGCAGATATTTCACAAAAGAAATTTGTTGCCAGATCTTAAACAAATTGATTTGGATTTATGTGAGCATTGTGTTTATGGAAAAAGCATAGTTACCAACTTAACGAGAACTCTACAGAGTTCTCATTTTTTGGGTGGTCAATTTTTTTACCTCGTTTTTAAAAATAGTGCTACTGGTAGCACCCCCCTCCCTTTTTAGGTGAATTTTTGATATTTTAATTTTCTGATACATAAGGTTTCCACTTTTTTAAAAAATGTTTTTTTTTTCATTTATTTTCAAATTGTTCAAATTTTTTTTTTTTCTGAACGGTGTTTTTTCATCTATTTTCAAACTTTTCTATTTTTTTATTTTTTTTATTCAATGGTGTTTTTAATCATATTTCCATGCTTCATCCAATGTTAAAAATGTTGTACACCATTTATTTTTTTTAATTAAGATTTGTCATATAATTATGTGTCATTAATTAAGTTATGGTTCCATACTTTTGAAACATAGTGGAAAATATCATTTTTAACACATTTTTTTACCTTTATTTCAATATATAGAAAATAATTGTAGTTAAAT
>JASDQU010589393.1:29055-40274 GCA_032191745.1 Picea mariana | reverse complement strand
TTAATTAATAATGTTACATTAATGTTAATAATGTTAGTTATCTTATATTAATGTTAATGATACTAAATAAAGTTAATAATGTTACATTAAATACAAGTACACACTTAATTAGTAATGTTGCATTAATGATACAATAATGCTAATAATGTTACATTAATGATACAATAATGTTAATGATGTTATATTAAATTTAATAATGGTACATTAATAGTATTAGGTTAATATTGATAATGTTACATAAATGTAATGTTAATTGATATTAATAAAACAATAACTAGTAACAACCATACTTAAGTAAAAGTTTTTGATTAAAACTAATGACATCGATCAGCGTATATCAACCATGTTTCTTAAATGTGGTTGTTTCTAGTGTTATAGCGCAAGTTTTAGGTTGGGAAAAAACCAACCCAACCACAAAGAAAGTGTTATGACTTGGGAATCCTACACCCAATGTCACCTCGATGTAGGTCTCGCGATTCAAGGGTGACTAAGTCACTCTAGGGAGGTGATCTCAGTGACCCTAGGGGGATTGAGGCGGGGATGGAAATAAAAGGAAGTGAAGCCCCTAGAGGTCAAGTCTGAAGTGGATTTAAATGTGTGGAATGAAGTCTTGATAAGGTCCAAGGGTTGCCAAGTATGTTGAGTAACCTGCAAATGGTGAAATACCTGCACGAGACACAAGAAAAGACACTATGAAATGATATATGTTAGTTGGATCAGAAAGTTAATCTTTTTTACCCTAATTTGCAGCAGTAGATGACAGTTTATATCAGCAAATAAAACATCTAAATCATCATACAAATATCTAAACTAGTTAAGTGAATCGGCATCAATCTTAGCTATGAATATAGGCTAAAAATGGAACTTAAGAAGCAAGAGAAGATGGTTATTGTAAACATGTATTTTTTGCAGAAAATTGCAACCTTATGGATATAGCATTCAATGGTGTGCAGCAGAAAAATCAACCATATAAAAGTGCCAAGAACTATCCCAAAGGTGTGCCCTAGTTAGTAGAGTAAGTGACCAAAATGTAGGAGCTATTCTAGGGTTAGTTTAGGAGTTATGGCTAGTAGTTTATCTAGGTTAGATCAGCCCTAATGGTTGTAGGTTAGGGTTTGTAATATAAATAAAAGTAATGGGAGAGAGAGAACGCCCTAGTAGGGAAAGACTCCTCTCAATGAGGTAAACCAACTTCAAGCAAGAAGCTTTTCAAAAGATCAAAACTTGTGTTTCCCAAGGCAATGATTTTATATCTCCAATGCAAAAAAGTATGACTAGTGCCTTTACTATTGGGTTAATGGAGTCAAATAAACAAAGATATAGATAAGATACCTCCTTGGGGGTGTAATCCCTTTTACTTCCCAAGGAAAGTTTCTCTAGCGAGGGTTTAATCTAAGAGGGTGTATTCCCTTATACTTCTCTTACCAAACCCTTGTATAATCAATGAGATGAAGCATAAAATGATGAAGACTATGGTGGGGGTGTACTCCCTTATACTTCCCACCTATTTCCTAGCATAAAAATACTTGACTTGAAAAAATGATAGCATAATAGTAAAATACCATACCAAGATCAAGAGAAATGCCAAGATAATCCACCATAAGATCTAGAAAACATCATCCAAGGCCAATGTTATAACCTAGGTCTGCACCCATGCCCTTTTCACTCCTTCAACCCATACATTCATCAATTTTGAGTTTTGTGGCTACTTGCTTAGATCATCCTCCAATATTTAATTATTCAACTTCATGGCCTATGTTTTCCATTGCTTATTTGCACTGTCTGTTTGCTTTCTTGAAAAGGATCACATGTTCTGGTTTGAGTTTCAAATACTCGTCATCATATTTTCCACTAACGAAGCATAGAGTAGGTCCACTGAGTCTTTTGTGTGTGTGTAGGAGATATCCATGTTCGACAAATCCATTGAAAGATCAGTAAGATTCTGCAGAAGCCAGCAGCCAATCAGAGCAGACCATGTCAGAATCGAAATACATGCAAACAACAGGTTAACATGATTGAAGGTGAAGATCCGACATTAATGTGAGATTGACGGTTCCCATGGAATTTGGAGTTCCATAATGCGGAGAAAGGACCTTTTGTCATGGAGTGCCTAACTCTCACATTGATCTCCATCAGAAGTATCCCCATCCTCCATATCAACGATCCTCACATGATTTCGGACCCCCCGCCCCCTACCTTTCTACCTTTAACGGTAGAGGGGGGGGGGTCCGAAAAAGTGGTTTCCCCACACTCAGGCCCACCTAGCGTGGCGCCACCTCATGATTTCGAACACCCCCCTCTCTAATCGACTTATTGCCTACCCTCCCCTCTGTAATCCTACCAGATTACTTCCTGATACCGCCCCTCTCAACGCGCACCATCTGTCCTCCACTCGCTACTCCCGCCTATCACCACCTGGAACTTGTCTTCCACTCATACTCTCATCACCTCCCATGTATCTAACCCTCCTCTCACCACATTCCACCTATCAACCTCCTGCCCACATGTCATTCCATGTCACCTCCACTTGTCTCCACTCCATCTACATCCATGTATTCCACCTCCACTCACCCAATTCCCCTATTGGAAAATTTCCTCCACGCACTCCAATTCACAACCATTTATGTCTTCCCCATGTCTGCTTGACTGACAGCAGTGCAATTATCCCATCAAAACAGGTGGTATTTACCAGGGCCAGCAACAGATTGCATTTAGTTGTCAAAAGTTCAGAGGAGAAGCAGATAATGTGAATATCTACTCATGCATTCGATCATCTCCAGAGGCCTCAAACAGCTTGTGCGCATGCCAATTCTTGACATGTCACTTACTTCTGCCGCTCCGAGTCTTTTTCTACCAATTCAATTTTATCCATATCATGCATTAGTTAATCAATTCCAAAGTTATTTTAGATTAAATTAATAAGTGGTCTTTTGTGTGTGATAAGAACCACTCTCTTGGTTAAATTAAGTGTGAAGCGCACATTGTTGTAATCCATGCAATGTTTTAGTTGAATTAATAATTTGTTCTACAATCAGTTATCTAGAGTTAGGTCTTAATCCCATATGGATGAGAACCTCTGCAACTCTGTTAAATATGCAGTCTTTGTATGTTTTAGGGGTTGGGAGTTTTTGGAAGGAAAGTAGAAGCAGCAGAAGTGGTAGACCCTACCTTTACATGGATTGCTCAAGAAAAAATTAGTTAATTCATTTGCGATGAAGGATATGGGTGTTGCAAAGAAAATCCTTGGTATGAGAATAACAAGAGAGTGGTAGAAGAAGCAGTAGAAGTGGTAGACCCTACCTTTACATGGATTGCTCAAGAAAAAATTAGCTAATTACCAAACCTGAAGTTTTTGTTACTCCGCCCTCGGTACTCTATGAGTTGTCTCTTCATGCAGTCAAGCATGGTTGTGCTCTAGTCAAATACTCATGCATTTAGGCATTGCCTTGCACAATACATGTGCACCCGAGAGGCCTGATGTAAGGTCGTGGATCCAGTGATCTGCCCAATAAGAAAAAATATCACCTTTAGTGATAGGTTGGTGATTTTGTGGATCGACAACTGAGACCCTACTTTCTCAATGTCATCCTTGCAATGCAATATGATCAGTTCGGCAATGTTGTAAGGCCCGGGGGGGAATGCATGCAAGTTGACTGGTTGCCCTCTCCTCAAGAGGCCATTCAAGAAGTAAATATCCTCAGTTGTTGGAGTAAACAACTTCCCCTCGAGCATAAACGCCTCTGTGTTAGGGTGTCAATAATCCACCAAGGCATTCAGCAGCCTGGGTTGTGCCCTCATGAATGGACACCGGTAGAACTTCTATAACCTGCATCATTTCAATGCGGTGATAGCAGCATGGTCCTCATCGACCAAGATACCAATATCCTCATGCTCCCTCTCTCTCCAGTAGACATACATCATGTTACATGACAAGTTAAAGGGGGGAGTTAGCTCTTGCATATTCATTTTTTCTATGTTATTGAGGGTGTACGCGGGTTGTCTTGGACACAGTCGCATATGCACATGGCAGATTGTTTTCTGCCCACATACATACGCGGGATGTCCTTAGACATCCTACGTGCATACGTGGGATGTCCTTAGACATCCTACGTGCATACGTGGGATGTCCTTATACATCCCGCGTACACGTAGGGCTGCCCTTTTTTAGGAGGGGCTGCCCCCCAAAAAACTTAAAGAAATGCATAAATGATGGATGGAAATACAAGAGGAATGAGTTTATACTTACTTGGTCTGAGCGGAAGTTCGTTTCATCCTCTGAATCTCTCGGAATCAACTTTTTTAGCAAAGGGTGTTTTTCTCCTTTTGGTTTATTCTCAATTTGCAATGCTAAAAATAAGCTGTCAGCTTCTATTTATAGACTTTTTTGGCCCTTTTTACCACTTTTTTGAACCCTTTTGTCATTTTTTTTGGTTTAAAAATCATTTAATGTGGTTCTTGAGTTTCTCATTGGATGTTACGGTGCACTTCACTTTTGGTTTGGTAACTTTTTGGGAGATGGGTCACTTTTAAAGGTCCTTTGGTAAAAGTCATTTTTTCCAACTTTTTGCATATAAGTTAGGATTCCACCTACACTTTCTACATATCATTGTCTTCTTCGCTTTTCCATATGATCGATCCCACCGAACTATGACATGAAACCATAATTGTTGCTTTAGAAGTGTCATAATTTAGTGGTAGACCCTACCTTTACATGGATTCCCTAGGTAGATCCTTGTGGAATTTTGGTGTCCATGTCGTCGTTAATGACTTTAGGCTCGAGAGTCCTTGTTAGTCCTATCCTAATTACGAGATTGAGCCTCATACATCTGATGGGTGATCACTCTTGGCCTCACCCTTGAGACTCCCAAAAATGAGCATACTTTGTTGTCTTTCAATCTTGCTTTGAAATCCGAAAGCAACATCCAACGAGACTACATTTATGATTTTCAATCTTGTCTGGATTAGCTAAGAAAAGTAACCTCTTGGAGTCTTCTTTAAGCCCTTTTCAAAATCTCTAAACATGAAAACATTGTCGTGTGATCTTGTTGTCCTTCACGCTCGCAAAACTAAAATTTGAAGGCACGTCTGTCCGGCAGTAGTTTACCCCTTTTTTGGTCTGGATGGTCATTTTTACGAACAAAGGTATACTCTAGGAATTTCAGTTCGCTAGAAGAGTATTCTCAGGTATAAGTTTAACCCTTTTTCAGGCCCGAGGGACTAAATTTATGAAAAAGGAACCCCCATGGAGTCCATAGTTAAGCTCTTTTCAAAATCCCTAAAATTGAAAAGATCGTTGAGTGACCTTGTTCCTTCACACTCGTTAAATTGGTCCAGAAGAAAATCCCTTACAGAGTCCATAGTTAAGATCTTTTCAAACTCCTTAAAATTGAAAAGATCATTGAGTGATCTTGTTCCTTCACACTCGTTAAATTGGTACAGAAGAACATCTACTAGCATGAGTTTACCCCTTTTTCTGGCCTCTAGATTAATGAGGAAAAAGGTACACCGCGGGAGATTTGTCTCGCCAGGAGAGTTCTCCTCAATAAATTTTATACTTTTTTGGGCTAAGGAGACTAAATCTAGAAAAAGGTTGAGTCCATAGCTAAGATCTTTTCAAACTCCTTAAAATTGGAAAGATTATCGAGTGATCTTGTCGGTGTCACACTCGTTAAAATGGTTTTGAATAGACGTATTTTCGGTGCTAGTTTATCCCTTTTTTGAACCGACTAGACTATTTTTGAAAAAGGTACCCCAGTGGAGTCTTCTTTTACATTTTTTCAGACTCTCTAAAACGTGAAAAAACTATCGATCTTACCTTCTCTGGGATCGTGAAAAATACATTGAAGGGAGTTTCATCGTGTCCTGCTAATCGCATTTTCATCTCTGTGTCTTTGGCCTAATGTCGTTTCCATGTTGCTTTCAACTGAACCTTTGAAGCATGCCTTATGCACAATCCTTGTAGCACTTTTCCTCTGTGACCTAACACCTTGACCCGTGGAGGAATTTTCCCCGAGTGTCCTTTTCCTACACATGTCTCCCTGCTCTGAGAATTAGTGTGTTCCTTGCGCTTGGAGCTAGTATGCTTGTGACACTCGTTCCTCCTTTGTAACGTAGCATTCTTTTATTCTTTTTCAAAGCTCCTTAAAAATATTGAAAAAGACAAAAAAATAAAAAAATACCCAAAAAAGAGGACAGGAAATATATATTATTTTTTGGCAGCACAATGAGTCACCCTTGGACAAAACAAAGCACATCATTTCGTTTGTTCGTCAACATTTGGGATATAGTATTACCTTAGGAAGATTTCCTCGCTACATAGAGCTATGTCCTCCTTTGTTTGGTTATTCTTCCAAACACATGGAGAGTTTGTGCTGCCTCATGCATCATGAACTTATGTCAATGTCATGCTGCCTAAGTCTAATCATCTTCCGTGCTATTGTCCAAGGGAATTTTTACCCAGCCTAAGTCGGCCTTTCTTCATTTTGTCTCTTGACCTCATGTCTGGCCATCCCGAAAGTCCAATCAAGTCCTTGTTTGAAATCAATGAAGTTCTTTTCCTAATCACCGAGATCCTCTTGTCTGTTCCCAACAAGCCATCGAAGACCTCTGGGTAGTGAATTCGTACACTCACATTACACTCTTACCCGAGTTTTGAAGATCTTGAAGTTGTTTCTCGAGCTCTGAATGCCTCATCTCCAGCCATCATGTGTCATTTGCTTCTTGAATATGGATACTATACATGCATATCTTTGATTTTGAGATGTAGATCCATTGTGTATTGATCGTGGATACACTTTATATAGTTGTATGACATGGATATGCATTGTATTTGATTGGAAGCCATGATTTATTTCATCACGAGCATGGGTATGCCCACCTAGGAGAGAGTATTATTATTTTTGCAAATGGCACCTCCCGAACTTTGGTCTTGACCTCACTCGCTTCGTACATTGGTGAATATTTTGTAACATATTTCATCCATCAGATGATCTTATGACCTCATGCATTAGGGGGCATCTGTTATAACCCTAAATTTCTCCATACATGCATACCTGGAATTTGGCCCTCTTACTTGTTATTTTTGCCAAGCCATCATTGAGTTTCTCTTCTTAAAAACTCATTTTTTGAAGATGTACACGCTCTGCACCAATACTGCCCACGTACACATGCTTGTTGCACCACTGCAGCCCACATACGTACGCTATATGCACCATTACAGCCCGCGTATAAAAAGTTGAAAAAAATAAAAAAAAGTTGCAAGGAATTCGTTGAGATTACGGGCTATTGGGTAGTTTCCCAACTAATCCATCGCCTATAGCATGTCACCCAACTAAATAACCATTCTTTTGTCATATCAAAGGACGTTTTGGGGTCTCATTCCTAAGCTAAGAATAATAACAGTGAAACTTTGCTCGTTTCACATCCCCTCCTTGCCCCAAGCATTTGCATCCTTGTTGTGAGAATTACATCAGAATTCCCCATTTTGCCCTTTTTCCTCCATCATAAGCCCATTCCATTTCCAAGAAGAAGGTTGAGGGGAGAAAGATACGCAGAGGTGCACTTGGAGCTTGGTGAAGAGGAGCCCGGAACAGGTTCATGGAGCAATAGTTGACCTTGTTGTAAGTAATCATTGTGATATCAATAAAAAAAATACTTTTCCTATCCTGAAATATGATGTGTCAAATGTTTACATTTGATTTATGTTTTATTCTAACATCTAACCCATGATTTATATATGAAATGCATGTTTGTAATTTCTTGTTTATCTGTTTTTGAATGCAGGTCGTCCTTGGGAGGAGGTTTGTAGTCAGCGGAGCTATCAAGCGCGAGAGGATCAACACCGGACGCAAAGTAAAAGGTACAGTTACCTGATCCTTCTCACTTTGTCTTTCATCAATGAGTCTGGGATACGTTTGGGGTAGTTAGAAAATTAGGAGACTTTTACACGGTCATTGATCTACCTACATTGTAAACCATGGTGTAGCCATAGGGGGGGTTTTCCCGCTAGCACTAATGCAAAGGTCAGCCACTGATGGGTCAGCAAAACAAAGTATGAAAGATGTATTTCGATGGCTCTTAATCAAAGGAAGGATCAGGTGCAGGTATACTATTCATTTCCCCTTCAGAAGAAGTAATAACCCTCTCTTATAAGCTGGAGTTTGAAACTACTAATAACATAGCTGAATATGAAGCTTTGGTGTTGGGATTGAGGGTTGTAAAAGACATGGCCATTGATTGTCTAGTAGTTTTTGGTGATTCTAAGTTAATCATCAATCAAGTAAAGAAAATTTATCAAGTTAAACAACATAGTCTTAAGCAATACATAAACGAGGTATGGAATCTAATCAATAATTTCTTTCTGGCATTTAACATATCTTTCATTCACAAAGAACGGAATTAGAAGGAAGATTATCTGGCCTTAGCTGCCAGCACTTTGAGGCCTCCCATTGGCCCAAATATCAAATATCAGGTAGAAATCAGGCATAGGAAAGCCATACCAGACAACATAAAGCTCTGGCAAGTCTTCAGTAATGATCTAGAGTTGCAGAGATTCATGCACACCATTGATGAATCCTTCAATATCTCAATTGATCAAAAAAATCAAGAAGGTGAAAATGAGGAATTATAAGATCAGCGAACATCTCATCGGCCGAAGACAATAGCTGGTCATGATATTGTGGAGTTGAAAACCAATCACATTCCAAGAGGACTAGTGCCATTGGAAAGGTTGTTTGATAGTAATGATGTCTACAAAGGAGCTTCCAAGAAGAATCAGGAAGAAGAGATAACAGATTGGAATATTGGGACCACTGTGAATCCCAAGATCATCAAGTTTTCCAAAGCAATAGATGCAGAAGAAAAGGGTAGGTATGTCAGTCTCATAAAAACGTTTGTTGATATTTTTGCATGATCCTATGAAGATTTGAAGACATTTGACGCCGACATCATCCAGCACAAGGTCCCCCTAAAGGCTGGCTCCAAGCCATTCAGACAAAAGATTTTGTAATTTAATCCCATGTTAATGTTCATAATTGAGAAAGAGTTGAAAATAATGTTGGATTCCAAGATTATTGTACCATTGAGGTACTCAAACTGGGTGGCCAACTTAGTACCTGTAAGGAAGAAAAATGGGGAGATACGCTTGTGTGTTAATTTCAAAAATATCTGTAAGTGTTCTCTGAAGGATAGTTACCCCCTCCCCGAGATGGATCATATTTTATAGAGGGTGGTAGGTGCACATAGAATTTCCTTGTTAGATGGATACTCTGGCTATAACCAAATAGCAACGTGTGAAGAGGAAAAATAAAAAACAACATTCACCACCCCATGGGGAACATTCATGTATGACAAGATGCCCTTTGGGAAGATGAACGCAGTGGCCACTTTTCAGAGGGCCATGGACATAGATTTTGTGGGGGGAAAAGATAAATTTATGGTTATATACTTGGATGACATCACCATTTTCTCCAGGTCTGATGATGAACATTTGGAGCATCTGGAGCAGGTTTTCAAGAAATGCATGAGATATGGAATATCTTTGAATCCTAGGAAGTCCCACTTTTCCATGCTAGAAGTAAATATCTTGGGCCACATCATATCAGCAGGAGGTATAAAAATTGATCCAAAGAGGGTTTGTGCCATTCAAGATATTGAGATCCCTAGAAATAAAAAGGTTGTCCAGTCTTTTATTGGTAAGATAAACTTCCTCAGACGTTTTGTGCCAAATTTTGTTGAAATTTTGAAGCCTATCACTAACATGTTGAAGAAAGATGTTGTGATAAAATGGTCACTAGATGAAAAATAAACATTCCAAAGGATCAAGCAGGATTTAGTTGAAGCCCCTTGTATTAGTCGGCCTTGACTATACCAAATATTTCTTCATCTTCTCCTTTGCCTCAGAGGATACCATTGTTGTTGTGATACTACAAAAAAATGAAGAAGGGAATGAACAACCCATAGCCTTTTTCAGTAGATCCCTCTGATATGTCAAGCTAAAGTATGATATTTTAAAGAAACAGGCCTATGTATTCGTCAGCACTCAAAGCCTTCAAGGTTTATGTGTTGCAGTCTAGCATAACAGCCTTTGTTCCTAGCAGCAGTGTCAAAGAGATTTTGGTCCAGCCAGACAGTGAGGGAAAAAGAGGGAAGTGGATTTCCAAACTATTGGATTATGACCTGCACATAAAACCCACCAAGTTGATCAAGGGACAAGGACTTGCCAAGTTGTTTTCAAAATCAAATTGTAAGGTGTTATAATTGCATCAAATCTTCACCCAATCAAATGCACTCAGCATACAGCCTGGACAAGGCAGCTTACAGGTATTTGAAAACTACTCCTCTTCACCTTGGTATAAAAACATCATTTATTTTCTACATCATTTTGAATGTCCACTAGATGTGAAGAAGACAAAGGTCAGGTCTCTCAAGTTGAAGGCTATCAAATTCTTCATTTCAACGCAAATATTTTATTGGAGAGATCTGGTTGGAATCATGTTAAAATTCCTTGATGAAAATGAAGCCAAACCAGTCACAGCAGAAATGCATAGAGCAGTATGTGGATGGCACCATCATTGGAAGGTCATGGCTCTCAAGATCCTAAGGGTAGGGTACTATGGTCCCACCCTTTTCTTGTATGTATTTGCTACTGTCAGGGCCTGCAATGAGTGTCAAATATTTGCAAGAAAATAGAAGTTATTATCACTACCCCTAAAACCTATCACTGCCAATGGTCCATTTCAGAAATGGGGGTTAGACTTCATAGGAGAGATAAATCCACCCTCCAGTGGACAGCACAAGTGGATCCTCACTGCCACCGACTACTTCACCAAGTGGATTGAAGTTGTGCCCACCAGGAATGCCACTGACAAGGTTATCATGAATTTCCTGGAAATTAATATTTTTTCCAGATTTGGTTGCCCCAACAAGCTAGTAACAGAAAATTCCCAAGCATTCAAATCCAAAGCCATGATTCACTTATGTGGCAATCATAACATTTCCTTTACACATTCCACACCCTATTACCCTCAAGTAAATGGTCTGGCAAAATCATCAAATAAAACTATCATCAGGATTATCAGGAAGTTTTTGACTGAAAATAAGAAATCCTGGGATTCTAAACTCAAGTATCCTTTATGGGTTGATCGAATCAGCACCAAGATATATTTGGGAACCTCACCATTTCATCTTGTTTATGGCACAGATGTTGTTTTTCCCACTCA
>JASDQU010589392.1:85157-97680 GCA_032191745.1 Picea mariana | reverse complement strand
TGTTACGGAGCTCATTCTTTAGACTCATAACTTGTCCAATGTTTCTGACTGAGAAGAGATTTGTTAGGGCATCGTACATCTTCTTCGATGAGTCAATATGGGAGATGTAGGGTATCAAGTGATATTTTATGGAATCCACTATGATACTCATGGCATTGATGTCAACGTCTTTGAACTTCTCCATGGCTGCAACGTTTTGCAGTTCCTTCTCTTCTCCTTATTTAAAATCTAGCTTCGCGATATTTCCTTTCACAATATCCAACACTTTGTTCTTAGCAAGGATGAGGTCAATCCTTGTCTTCCATGCTCTGAAGTTAGAGGCTCCATCTAGCTTGTTCTCAGACTTCATAGAGTTCGCCATGGCTTGCTTGACTTGGTCAAACCCTAGATTTGACCAGAAATCCAAACTTCACGTCTTGGCCTTCTGAGAGTACTAGGAGATGCGTTGGGCTACGGCGCACTGATCTATCCAGAGATTAGGTCAATCTTGTCACTTAAGGTGCCGTGAAAAGAGATTTAGGGTTTCTGCAACTGCTTCTGCTAGTAACCCTAGCTGCAGTGCTTCTGGAAATTGCTCCTGCTAGTAACGCTAGTGGAAGTTCCTCAACGAGCTCAATGTCTAGCGGCTATGTTTCCTTCCAGCGTTTTAGGCTGACAGAAGGGGTGTGGGCCCATAACCTGTTAGAATATAGAAGATGGTGTGCTCGTTTTACCATTAATGATACCTTCGTCACCCAACCATAGGCCGAAGCCTCCCTCCGAGCACCTTAACCTTGACTGAGAATTCCTGCGGAAGCAAACCCTAGGCTAGATAGCCAAAAAAAGAGTAGTGCATCAATCCCCAAGGATAGCGCATCACAAAAATATGACCAGATAGTCCAAACCCTAGCCAAGAGATATCCAAGCCAATATTGAAACTAGCTGTTGTTGCAGCTGCACCTGCAACCCTCCTCCAAACCTGCGCACCAGACTGCAACTGCAATGCGCACCAACTGGGAAACTACAATTCTGAGATGATACAAATGAGATCTGACACCCTATATTTATAGTAATCCTGCCTGTTTTGTTGGGGCTGACTTCTCCTTCTGGGTATGTGTCTGTTCAGTATATTATTATTATTTCTAGCCAACTTCTTCTCTTAGAGGCTAATAGCCTAATATAAATTATCTTCTTGAGTCGACAAGGCTTCTAGGGTTATTATCCAACTCATTAGGGTTTCTCTTGCTTCCCAGAGTCTTCTATTCTCGTCAGGTTCACACGTGGGGGTAAATACCTCCCACAAATACCATAATATTAACACGTTTGTCACGATCTCCGCGAAAAGATGGGACTAAGACTAGTGATGTTGTATGGAATACTCCATCTACACCCTCCACGTCTGCATCAAAACTTCCCTCTTCTGCAAATCTTCTCTCACGATGTTCAGACACTCATTTGCACCTGGTAGATCCCATAGATAACTAAACTTTCCCACATTATCTAGTCACACTCACAGATTCCAAGTGCTCATATAAATCACCACATAAACTAGAAGAAATTTTGGTTGGTGGTTGATAATTATCTTGTTATAATTCCATAAGCATCTAAATGTAAGGTATAAACATAATACCTAGATTGCGAATGATAGTGCCAACTCTGTAGCTTTTTTTAAGAAGATTACGAATGAGATAATTATCTATGAATCATGTGCCTCCTTTCACGCATGCCTCACTCATTTTTTCAGGGAGGTTGAAGGAAATCTTGGGAAATGCAGATATCACAATGAAGATATATGACTTTGAACAATATGACTGCAACAAGCCACAATTCTTTGAAGTAGAAGTTGTTGAAATTAAAGGTTTTTTAAATCTGCTACAATGTGGCTTGTTCCCTTATATCTTTAATATCTTAAGTGGCCATATTTTTGAAATCGCCAACCACTTGGCTAGTGGTAACATCTAGATGTTATACATCGCTAAAACCCACGTCTTCCAAGAATGTTTCAAATGTTGATCAGTGGTAGGTGCCTAGTGGGGCCGACATCTGATAAATTGATTAGGGAAGCACATATGCATGTCTGTCAGTTTGTAGTATGTTTCCATCAACATTTGACTGGGTTCATGGGCCTCATATGGCAGGCGGTCTTGGTGATGGACATGTGTTGGGGTAAGTTTTCTCTACAATGGGTCGTTCCAATCCCAAATCTTGTCCAGGTTCGTGGGCCTCGTGTCGTAGGATGTGTCTGTCGACAGTTCCAATGACGTGGAAATAATGTTCATAGTGATACTAAATATTCTCAACAAACATTTTATTAACTTATTTTCCACTTATTTCTACCCGAAGAAAATCCCTTCTGTATTTGATATATCCTTGTTGTAATTTGTTTTCTCATCAGGTTGTTCGGCTTTGAATAGTACCTTGAAGATTCCACTTTAATTTTTTGAATGCCTACTCGAGCTCCTTACTTAAAGTAATAATCCTTCAATAATCTCGCTTACCTTCACTAAGAGCCTCCAATTATAATTGTTAGAGGAATGGTAGGCAGGGTGGGGCCACAACCCCACGATACTATAATTGGCACATGCAGATGTGGATGAGTGAAGTTGAGCCTAAGAAATAGCCCCGAGATGTGTCGGGCCTGAGTGCACAAGAGATGTAAAACATAAAGGTCTTCATGTGGACCAAAAAAAAGGTAATCACAATGCTAGTAGTGCCCCAATACCAAGGGAAAACAAAAACATCTTAATACCCAAACATAAGGAATAAGTTACAATTCTTTAATCTACACTCACTGCTTCATCCAATGCATTATTTAGTTGAATAGGGGATAAATGGCTCATGCTAGTGACCTTGAGCGCAAAATGGGAGGGTGGAAAATAGAAAAGGCAGGTTGGTAAGAGTAGATCGTATAGAAGTAAAGCAAGGTAGGGTAAAGGTTAATAGAATAGTGGGAAGGTCTATATAAAAATTGCTTTCTGATGGCCTGGATATCGAACGAAGTAGAACCTTAAGAAATTCACTAGGTCCTCTCCTGGACACGGTGTATTGAGAAGTGGTGGGAACATACAACTTCTTCCTGGTCACGAAGAGCTGGTCACGTCCAACTGGTCACGTCTTGGAGCTTCAAGCACGGAGTATTGACTTTTGGATTGCAAATATTACACTTTCTTTGTTTTGTCTTTCAATTCAATGTCTCTAGCTACGTTACCTCGGATCTCCAATGATACATAGTGCGGCGGGAACAATGAACAGTAACAATAGGGAAAGAAGTTGGGAACATGCCAAAGAAGGAGGTCAAAAATGACAGACACGGTCCCAATTATTCGTCTCGATCATTCACATTCGCCTGTGAACCAGTACCCTTTACTCATGCACATTTTACAAATTTATTCTCTTACATTAAATTTGCATTAAAAAAATTTAGCATGGATATTTAATATTCAATATATTCCAAAGGTACATGTGTGAGAAAATTAGACATGAAGCACCAAGAAATTCCGGTGCAGAGAATTATCTTAATTGCTATTGCAAATTGAATATTACAGAATCTAACGTAGATCACGAGAATATATATAATATGTGAAACCTTACACTATCATTGGACGCATCAGATTTAAATGCTGATCAAAATCGATAATAAACAGAACTACTTTGGAAAGAGAACCTAGGACTGTATTTTCTAGAGTCTGTAGCTACATTACAGATGAGCAGTTAATATTATGAAACTAGAGAAGAATTTCATACAAACTTGCCGTTCCAAACATCTATGGAAACTCATTGTATTTAGCGAATTATTAATTTTCATTCAAAACATCTATGAAAACTCATTGTATTTATAATGAAGCAGTGTTGATTATTAATTATTAAAGGAAATAGAAACAAATATACCATTAGTGAGAATAAGATTATGTATATTTAAAGTAAGAAATATATAAATATATAAATTGTTTTAACAAGTTTAGAAATAAATATACCATTCGTAAGAATATGAGTACGTCTATTTAAATAAGATTATGTCTATTTAAAGTAAGAAATAGATAAATATATAAATTGTTTTAACAAGTTTAGTGTATTGCCAACTAACAAACAACCTGTAAATTGAATACTATTGCGTAAATTGAATATTACTACATGTAAAAAGTATTTTCAATGTTTCGTTGATCTATGTCACTACGCTACTTAATTGGGAAACTCGACAGGTACTACACCTCCTTGACAACTCCCGAATTCATTTCCTACTGGACAGAAGGCGGATTGGTGTTAAATCTGCAGAACTTGGGGCCATGAACCTACTCATTGTCCGATGTTGTATATTAATTTAAGGGTCTCCTCAACCCATCCTATTTCTGATCAATTTTGAAATGAATTTGGGATGAATATGGCCAAAATTCAGGAGATATTGCAGTTTCCGTTCTTTTTTCAACATCTTCACAACAATTTATGTTTTTAGACCCTTCTAATTCGGTGGATTCATCCATAGACCTCATATAGGAAGATTGAATGGTTAGGGTATCTCTTTCCTCCTTCCTCTCGCAAAAGGTGAGAGTTGCATCCACGCTCCTCCTAAGCCAAGTAAGTATCCTCCTTCACAAGTGAGTATCCTTCACAAGAATGCTTGAATGGTTTCCAAATCATTGGAAATTTGATGACACAGCTGGAGGAGCAAAGCAATATTAGAAAAAATGGCAAGAAACCCATGGCTAACTCCTGCAACTTGGAATAAACATATCATACAAATCTCACTTTGAAGGCAGTAGTATTTTCTATTTTCAAACTTGCCCGGCAGGGACTATGCTGCTATGCAACACTTGTTTATTTAGGTACGATTCGAGTTTTACAGTGTTTTATTTAAGAATAGATTCTATATTTATATCGAAAATAAAAATGATTATTTATTTTTGGAATAATATGTATAGGGTTTTTATAAATCTTGGAAGAACAATAGAATTGTTATTTGCTTGGAATTTAGGTATTGCTTCTAATAATATAGCAAAAGCCCGTGTTTTAATGCAATGATTGAGGTTAGCCACTAAATCTAATATTCAATCATTGATTGTGGTTGCAGATTCAAATATTTTCATACATAAAATGGTTTCAAAGATTGTGGGTGTTGATAATATCCTAGAATAAGTGTTATATTGGACTAAAAAAGAGGTGCTTAAATTTTCCAGTATCAATTTCTCTTATGTACTCCATGAGAACAACCAAGTTGTGGATTGTTTTTCTAATAAATCCACCCTCCTAAAAGAGGGGGTCATTAGCATCAATGGAAACAAGCATGATCTACCCATTCCATAACATATCAACATGAGGTTTAAGATACATATCAGAAATTTTAGGTGTCACATGGATCAACGTATGGTAAACCGACCATATTGCAAAGGCAATTATGAGAATATATGGGGGTATCCTTGTCATATGCTCACAACCATGTATTCACATGATTATGAACTTTTGAGTGGTGAACACCTTTCTTGCGGTGGGATTAAGAAATACTTACTACAATGCCGTGGAAGAAGCTCTGGTATGAAGGAAAGTGAAGAACCCTGGCAATGTATATCTATTTGTGGGGGATATCCTTTATCAGTTTATTGTTTATGAATTTTGGTGAACACCCTCCCTTATGTTGATCTATTTTTCTGTTAGGGATAAGAGACAACCTCAAAGGGTACTTTTATGGGGATTCAAAAACACCCTCCTCATTTTTAAAGAGGTGGTTCTCCTCTATTTCTCACTCGGATAATAATTATGTCAAGATTTATAAACAATGGTTTTATCATTCATCACAATAATTCATGTTATAGAAATTTTTTCCTCACCAGTTGCTACAACATTATATCATATCCATCTCCATATCATTGCAAGACACTACAATATGTCTAAAGCCAAACGAACAAAAAAAAGAGCAACAAAGATGGTCCTTTTAGAGAACTTTAAATGATTTAGAAACTTTCATATCATAGGGATGTAAAGGAAACTAATTCTCTAGATTTCATGCTCAAATAGAAGTCTGAAACCACAAAATTCATGAGCCCCAAGGTAAATCTCTGTGAGATTTCAAAAATAAGTACAAATTCACTGCTCAATTTCAAATAAAATGTGTGCAACAACTCAACGCTACATAATATTCCTAATATTTAAACAATAAATAGGAAATTCATTTGCCCCAATGGGTTGGGATGAAGCTCCCAAGGACCATATATCAAGCAGAGGTAACCTGGAAGGAAAAAGAGGCAATTAGAAATTGACCTTGTATATATACAACATTTCGAATGACAAGATTGGATGATTTGTAGACTGAGAAAGAATGGAAGTGAGGGAAATGATTCATACAAATGCTTGTACTCACAAAAATGATAGCATATAAGAACCATTGTGGTTTCTTTTTCATTCTTTATATAAGAGGGAGCATCTCGAGTGAAACTGTTGTAACTATTTCTTTGATCTTCAATATTATGCTAGATTAGCAACTGCTTTTAATGCACCATTCAACCATTCTTGAATATATTCATGTAACAATGCTACAGTTTTGAAAATATCAATTATTATTAAAGTACCTTTGTAAATTTTAACTTAGTTATTTGTTCCCCCCCAATTGGGACCCACTTTAGGCATTCACGAATTTTCTTTTAATAAACCATTTTCAAAAAATAATTTGTTTCCAAGTCAGAAATAGTCACAACTATGTTTTGATTTTTAGGGGAATATAGCTGTAATTTCAACCATGGAAACCATTTCAAGGATACTCTTCACAGCTCTAGCTTTACAATGAACTCTCATTTGCTCAATTTGAACATCAAGATCAAAATTTATGGCCTCCGAAAGATAGGAACTCAACAATTGTTGATTTATTCTTCATGTGAATTATTGGCCCTTGATTTTGTAACTCTACCCTATTTATCCCACATGCATTGTGGGAGGGTTCTCATATCATGTTTATAAGCAAAATGACATCCCATATTACTTGTGTGTGAATTAGAGAGAGCCATGTAACCTTGCATATCTTGTGTATAGTGTAGTTTTTGGTCGCCACCTCATTGTCTAGTCATCTATGTCCAACCCATGCCTTCCAAGTGTTACTCAGAGATAGGTCCACTTCAATGCCACATTTCCAAATGTTAAGGGGTTTCTATGTGTCATGTTTTCAGAGGTTGGAGTGTGTGTTGAGAGGTGTGCCAAAGGAGGGAAAATAAACTAGGTGTGAGAGAGGAATAAATAAAGATAATAATGAGAAATAAAATCTATGGAGTGAAAATAAACATAGAGGTTGGAGTGTGTATTGAGAGGCGTGACAAAGGAGGGAAAATAAATGAAGTGTGAGAGAGGAATAGATAAAGATAATAATTAAAAATGAAATATACTAAGTGTTTGGTTAAAGAATAGGGAATGTGAAATAAATAAAGATAATAATGAGAATGTGAGCTTGTGGGGAGATAGAGGAATGAGGAATAACAAAAACAATAAAAACAAAAACAAAAACAAAATAATAATGAGGAATAACAAAGATAGAAACAATAAAATGTGGGTGCAATTTGAGGATTGTGGAAATGTGGGTTGCAGGTAATGGAAGGTCTCTCGCATTATGCATTCATGAAAAATGACTAAGTAAAGGAGGAGTTGGAGAAGGAGTAATTTGGTAAAATGGATAATTAAAAAGGAGGTAAGGTAAGTAATTTGAGGGTAGAGTAACTTTGTGTGAAAATAACACTTAGTCAACATTCCAAAATGGAGGGGGGAAATGACGATATCTTAGGCATATGACCTCTGTTTTTTATTCTGGAAAATGATTAACAAAGCTGACACATAAGGCTATCCAATGAGAGGATGATCACAACAAATTTCCTTTTTCTTGGTATTCCTTTTATTGTTATATTGTTGAAAACATAAATCAGCCATGTTGGCCTCATTGAATAAGAACTACAACATCATAAACTGATTATGAATTCTTAAATACTTGTTGTGTCTTCATGATCAATAGGTAACAATCATCTAACACTTTCCAAATTTTAAAATTTGGTCTCCACTTGGTCAACTATGAATATAAATCACTCTAGTTGATGGGTGACAAGCAAATACATCAATACCCTGGCACCCATGACATGAGAGCTCATAATAAATGAGTTTGGTTGTTCAATTGGAAGTTTTGTTGGTTTAATTCTGGTTCAATTTGGGTACTTTTCTGCTCCATTATTTCAAAGTGGTGTGATTGTGAATATGTTTTATTTTTGGGAAGGAACAAAGAATTGCACACATTTGGTTTCCTGGCATTGGTGGTGTTTAATTCAAATTACATTATAGGCACTAGGGGCTATATTGGTTTTTATTCTTTTATTCCCAGAGGAGTTTTTTTCTTTGGGTTTCCTATGAATGTTTCCATATCCCTTTGGTTGGGTGATTTAGAACCATGTTCTCTTTCTTTTCCATTTTTCACTCTACAAGAACTGGGTGCGGCTCATACAATGGTGTTTACGTAGGTGAATAGTACATCTCTTCGCCATTTTCTCATCATGAATTATCAAGAACTGAAGGATATTAGGAGGGTTTTAAGGAACCATGAAGAGTCCATCCAAGACAACATGAGATCAATTTTTACTGCAACTACAAAAATTCATGAGAATGAGCAATAGGTAGTCACTTAGGTTGCAACAATTATGGGAACACTTGCATTGTAGAAGCATCAAATGAAAGTCCTGGAAGCATAATGTAATGTTCTTTGGACCATGGTGATTAACATGAGCAAGGGAGACCATTCATGGGCATAAAATTAGGTCCAATCTGTGAATTCAAAATATGAAAAGCTAAATGAGAAAGAAACGATTCACTAACTTGATTATGTAATGGAAATTGAGAAGCTAGCTAAGGAACCATACAATGCAAAATTGGAATAAGTGATGAGTAGACACACCTTCTGTTAGTTTTTATGATTTGTAAGATTAGTTGACTATCTAGTTTGTTTTTTAGAATACATACCACTCAGAAGTACTAGGTAATTTTACCCCTGGACATAATTGGGCTAGGATATTGGCTTATAGATAACACATAATTTTTCTAATAGTGGACATCTTTGGAACATATATGGTTGTACTTATTTTGCAACTTTTCTACAATATTTTTCAATTAATACAATTATCCCCGTTACTGTTTAAAAAAAGAAAGAGTTTTTATTTTAGAATATTTGACATTTTTTTCCAAGAAAAAAATCCTACTTTTTATTCAGAGAACTAAAAGTATATTCCAAAGGCATTGTCAGTGCAAAGTGAAAGAAAACAAAATAGTATATGATTTTTGTAGGATGGATCTAGTAGGAATCCACCAAAAAAACTACAAAACATTTGTCAACTACATTCCATCGTTATAGCTAACACACCAAAAGGTGACATAAGAGATGTATAAGAAGGAAGGAATACAAAAATTGAGTATTGTGCTCCTACTGAGAAACTAACTGACAATCTCCAAATTCTTCACATATATAGTGTGATTCATGTATATGAAGAGCCTCCTTGGACAGTTGATCAACCACGATGTTAAGTTCACGAAAGATGTGAGAAAAAGTGACTAATTGAAACAAATCTACTATGTCTTTTAACTGGCTCACCAAAGTAAGCAGACCCAAGTTTTCAATATGAATCCACTATATAACTAATTATGAACCACCCCAGAATCTATAAATGATTTACATGATTTTAAGCAACACATTTCCATAAAAAAAGTAAAGCATCAAACTCACATGAGTTATTAGTACCATTGCCCAGGTTTTCTTTCCCTTTAAAATAATGTTTTTCATCGAGGAACAACCAAAAAACTGCACCACAAATGGAAGATTCACCTTGGCACACCTCGTCGAAGTAACCCCAAGGTTTGGATTTATCAAGTGAAGACTCTATAATGAGGCAAGGATGTTTTACTTTTTGAGTGGACTTGAAAGAGTCCAAAAGATCCACCACCTGAGAGGTAATCCACAAAGACGAAATAAACTTTCCCTCAATCATCCTATCATTGTGGGCCAACCAACCAAATTCCCCGTGCCACCAGAATGGGCATTGATCGGAAAAACTTGAATCTAGACAAGGTGAAATATTCCTTAAAACTCTCCTCCGCTGATTGTTTGTCCCATATTTTTTTAACTTGCAATAGATCCTCAATAAGGCACCAAACATCTCTGGAGAAGGAGCATGTCAAAAATATATGTTGGTTAGTTTCTTCATCAACACCACAAAGGCTACAAAACCCAAGACCCTCCACAAATTGATTTCAGATTCAATCCTAAGTTTGTACTCGGTTTTTAAGGATTAAGCAGAAAAGTAGAATGCCTTTTACCAACACATTTATCTTCCATAGTTTCTTATACCACCAAATAGCTTCCCCATCGTGAGATTCCTAAAGGTACTTATAACCAAATTTTACCACATATTGGCCTTCAACAGAATTATATGTCCAAGTAAATTCATTAGTTCCTTCTCTGATACAAATATGAGATTTATGAAGCTCATCAACAAATAACTACCACTGATGCTGCCATATTTCATCCAACCCAAGTCTTGGGAAGAGAGCTAACCTTGCTTCCAGACAGAGGTTAACTTTGACTTTATAACTTTATCTAAAATACATTTGTCTTTCTATTGTAACAAAATGATAAGGTTTTAAGGTAAAAAAAAAACACTTTTCCCACAACCAACAATAGTGTTAGCCCAAATTATAAATTAAGAACCAGATTTTATATCCTTCCATTGATTGGAGGCATTCAAAATTGATTTGGATCAACACCTGATCCAATAAAGAATATCACAAGAAGGTATGTATTTAGACTTCAAGGTATGAATCCATAGGCCGTCTCTTGTGATAAAAACCCATAATGGCTTAGCGGAAAGAGCTTTCCCAAACAGAAATACATTCTTCAATCCCCAACCCCCTTGGGATTTATACAAGGCCACTTGAATCCACTTAACCAAATGAAAGCCCAAAAAAACTGAGCTACCTTTTCATAAGTATTTGAAACAGACCTTTTGAATATTCTGTAGAATCCCCTTGGGGATCGAAGGAAATATGTGCCAATACACCAGGATGGCTTCCAATATATACTTTATGAGAACTAGATGGCCTCCCCGACATATCCATTGACTACACCAGAAACCGATCCTATTTTCTATTTTACACAAGAACCATCACCAATCAACAAGTATGTGTTGGTTAGGTTTCAAATTAAAATCGAGGCATTTGAAACCCCCTTCCAACCCAAAAGGAGTAAATCCAAATATGTTTACCAGATGACCCTTGATGTCCTCCTCCACAGGTGGGAAATAGATGGTGGAATTTTGCAGACTAATCAATATTCGTATAGCTTCACAAAAAACATCAATAATACTCTTATATAACATACCTTCTATTTCACTATAGAAAAAATAAAATAATATATCTTCCACAAACAATAGATGGGTCAGATGAATATAAGGTCTGATTTGTAAACCCTGAATGGGATTTGACCTCCAAGTCTCCCCGATGGCTCTGCTAAGACCTTCCATAACCAAAAGAAATTAATAAGGGTATAGTGGGCACCCTTGATGTAAACCATGCTTAGGTTTGAAGAAATTCAAATTGTCACCATTAATAAGCACAACAAAAGAATGTGAGATCACACAACCCATGATCGAGTTAACCAAGGGAAGTGAAAATCTGACCTAAAGTAATAAAAGTCAAAGACAAGTCTAGGAGAGTCGGTTGTAGGCTTTAGAAAGATCAAGTTTGATGATGACTGTATGACTTCTCTATAGTTTGATTGAGTGCATTACTTCTTGTGTTGCCTCGATTGCTTCATGGATCAATCGACCTTGGAGAAACCCAAATTGTTCCATGGATATGCCTTTTGAAAGTAAAGGCTTGATTCAAGTGGAAATCACCTTAGCAATGATCTTGTAAATGATGTTACATAGTGAGACAGACTGAAAATCCCAAAAGTCAATTGTTAAATCTACTTTCAGGATAAGTGCTATAAAGGTAGAATTGAAACTCCTGGGTATGCAACCAAATTGACATAATTGTTCAACAACTCTAAGGAAATCCTCTCCCAATACTTCAAAAAAGTCTGAAAAAAACTTGACGGTCCATGTTAGGTAGTAGATCTATTATAATAGCAAAAAAGAGAAATATTGTAGAGAATAACAACGAAATAACAACAGGAAATGAAAATACTATAGAGAATAATAGCAGAACAACAAATTATATGGAACCACAACACCAAATCACTACCTTTATTGATAGGAAACAATGTTCACTTGCCTCTTCGAGGGGGCAACCTACAATATAGTAGAGCTCTATTAAAGTAATTCTCAATACAAAGACTTTGTGTGCCCTCGATTCCTATTTATACTAATTCTATATACCAAAAGAACAATCTAGAGAAAGATCTTTATAGAAGTGAAAGCTTCTATTAGGTATTCTTACATTTGAATTATTCTTCCTTATTACTAGGCCTTATTAATATCGACCTTTATTACATGGAAAATATATTATTCTACCTACATGAGGGGTTAGGGAATTTAGGTCCCTA
>JASDQU010589392.1:55315-65499 GCA_032191745.1 Picea mariana | reverse complement strand
AAAGATTTCTATTGTGCACTTGGCGACTCCACTGTGGCGACTCCATTGTTTCCACATCACTGTTTCAACTGTGACTACTGTTAGCACACTTGAAAGCTGACCCTAAGGAGCTTTCTCGAGAAGGTTTCAGCAGCTGCTTTCTTAGCATGAGAAGCTTCCTGGGGTAACGACAACGTTAAGATCTGGCCTTTGATGGTGAACAAGGACCATGCATATTTGAAGCTGTGCATCTTTCACCTGGAGACTCCATGATTCGAGGATCGATTGGCGACTCCACTATTTCAATATGGAGAAAATTATGGCTCAAAGGTTTGCTTTCTGTGACTTTTCCCAGATAGTTGGGTTTCCTAATGCACTTCCTGATAGAGACCAATGGGAAGATTTCCTCCCTGAATTTCATGCAACAAGTTGGGAGGAACCAGCTGAGCATTTACTGGACTTCCATGAGGCTATTCACGGACACCATATCACGCATGAGGATGTCCAGATTAAGCTCTTTAGGTATTCATTGAAGGGAGTTGCTCTTGAGTGGTGTCGATCTCTTCCCGCTGCGAGCATCCGCTCTTTAACAGGTTTTCATACAAGTTTCAATTCATTTTGTAAAGACTACTATCCTGCTGATTGTTTGTTTGAAAACTGTTGTGAGGAGTTTTCTTTACTTTATGAAGCCTCTGTTGGCCCTGAAGACCATGTCCATGATAAAGCCTTTACTGTGGAAGAAATCATTTGCCATGAAAAAATAGAGGTGTGGAATGATATTAATTGTGTTAGCCCTAGAACGGAAGCATCTGACATTATTTCAGATGCACCTGTTCTTTTAGATGTTCATAACGATCAACATGCCTCTTATAGAAATTGTGAGTTTATAGAGCAAATGTGGTCCATGGTAGATGACTCACCTGGATATCGGGTTGAAGCAGATGTTCCTAGCAGCTCTGCTCAGGATGACGAAGAGTTCGCCATGGCTTGCTTGACTTGGTCAAACCCTGGATTTGACCAGAAATCCAAACTTCATGTCTTGGCCTTCTGAGAGTACCAGGAGATGCGTTGGGCTAGGGCACATTGATCTATCCAGAGATTAGGTCAATCTCATCACTTAAAGTGCCTCGACAAGAGGTTTAGGGTTTCTGCAACTACTTCTGCTGGTAACCCTAGCTACAGTGCTTTTGGAAGCTGCTTCTGCTAGTAACCCTAGCGGCAGTTCCTCAACGAGCTCAATATCTAGCGGCTATGTTTCCTTCTAGAGTTTTAGGCTGAATGAAGGGGTGTGGGCCCATAACCTGTTAGAATATAGAATATGGTGTGCTCGTTTTACCATTGACGACACCTTCGTCACCCAACCATAGGCCGAAGCCTCCCTCCAAGCACCTTAACCTTGACTGAGAATTCCTTCGAAAGCAAACCCTAGGCTAGATAGCCAAACAAAGAGTAACGCATCAATCCCCAAGGATAGCACATCACAAAAAGTTGATCAGATGTTCCAAACCCTAGCCAAGAGATCTAGCTGCTGCTGCAGCTGCAGCTACAACCCTCCTCCAAACCTGCGCACCAACTGGGAAACTGCTGCACAGAACTAGCTCTATCTGTAACTACTAAGATGCTACAAATGAGAACTGGCACCCTGTATTTACAGTAATCATGCCAGTTTGTTGGGGCCGAATTCTCCTCTTGGATGCTAATAGCCTAATATAAATTATCTTCTTGAGCCGACAAGGCTTCTAGGGTTATTAGCCAACTCATTAGGGTTTCTCTTGCTTCCTAGAGTCTTTTATTCTTGTCAGGTTCACACGTGGGGGTAAATACCTCCCGCAGCTACCATAATATTAACACTGGACACACACCAACAGTTACGGGAGTGAACTTCCACCTAGTCTGAGTTAACTAGTCTCTCAGTCTTCAATTAACTTACTGAAACAGAGTGAAGTGAGGAGGAGATCATGGAATCATGAGTAATGCACTAGTCTGGTGATAATCGAAAGGACAATGCACATTAGCTAGTGATGATCCCAATGTGGCATGGTGATGATCCCAATGTGACATCTAAACTCCACTCAGCTGATCAAACTGAAGTGTGAACTGAAGAGAATATTCTCTTAGAGGGATATTCTCCCTAAATTATAGGAGATTGAATAATGACTAATAAACATAGGGAAAACATTAGGAAAAATAAATCCTAGGTGTGTGTGAAGTATCTCCAACATTGGGGAGTAGAGAAAACTGTGAGTGCATTCAGAGAAATCAGTGGTTCAACTTCTGGTGGATCAATGGGATGATTAAGATCATATGGTGGGGGTAGCTCGGGTACAAGAGAAATATTTGTCTCTGCTTCAGAAACATCCTCCAACATAGCCATAAAAATCTTACGTTCCTTACACTTGTGCCCCAGAAAATAATTTCCATCACAATTATAACAAAGACCCTTAAGTTGGAGTTCAACCATTTCTTCTCAAGTCAATTTATGGATCTTGAGGGGAGTGGCAGGAGGAGCAGGCAATGTGGGTATAGGTTGAGGAATAAAAGGTGTTTTTCTGGTTTGGGATGATATGTCTCGTTGTGCTTCATTTCCCGGTTTTGTAGCTTTCAAGAAAGTCTATGGGTGAGCCATGAGGACATGAGCACATATTTCATCCTTGAGGCCACTGATAAAGAATTCCCTTAAAAAATCATATGTCGTGCCCTCCATCGTGAAAGCCAATTGTTCAAAGACAACTATAAACTCTTTTGTTGGAATAGTGAGAGGGGGGGTGAATCAGTATGAGCACAATCAATACTTTTAATCACAATATAAAACCCACAATAATATCAAGAGTATTTAAAACATCATAATTCAATGCATAGACATCACATAAACATAGTACACCAGAATTTTACGTGGAAACCCAATGCGGGAGAAAACCACATAATGTTTTTCTTATTTTTCAAAGAGTACATTAGTTTTTTTTGTTGGCTATACTATCCCTGACCTGCGAGACTGGCCTGTGGCTAAGATGCCATGACCTAGGGGCATCTAAGCTGTCAAAATCACCCGAGGATCTCACCTGGTTTGGACCACACCAACCCTTAACATGGTTAGATTTGAGGTGTCGCCAGGGGTTTTGAACCGATGACTTTCACTTACAAAGTGCCTTAAAAACTCACTATCTCACCGACTGCTCTATACCTTGGGAACTATCAAAGAGTACATTCATTGGAAGCACCAACTTCCTATTTCTCCAGCTACAACTAGAAGGAGGCTCCAACCCCCTATTTACAGGCTGCAACCTGAAGGAATCTCCAACTCCTTTTGGCTCCAACCAGAAGGACGATACAAGCCCCTTTCCTTACCCCGTCCAATTGCCCTGAAATATAAATGTAGACCAATCTTTCACTACCACATCAACTTGTCACTGTCCCTGTCACTAGACTGATATACCATCACTGTCACCACAACCTCTCACTGTCAAGTTGTCACCACAACCTCTGATCTTGTAGATGACCTTGTGTATGTGATCACATACCTTCATACCTTCCTCAACTTCAACATCAAGATAATATCATCTTCATCAACCTTTACCTCAGTCTCACGAGACTAGTTTTGGATTAATCACAAACCCTAACTTTCAACAAGAATAACTTTGTACTTGTAATGAATAAAAGTTTGAAACGTGTACCCAATTGTTTTCATTATGTCTTCTAAAATTCCTCCAACTTTCACTCCTTGAATCATTCCTGAAAAGGCGTTATAGAGAAAATGGAAGACCTTGTTGACTTATGGCCTATTCTAGAGAGCGAACTTGTACAGCATGCCACGTGTTCAATATTTGATATCTTATTCTGAAAAAATAAATAAAATCGGTAATATTTCCATTGAAATTTGTCTCACATCAATTTGATTCTCTATGAAGAAGTTATGACTATTTTACTCGGAACACATGTTTAAAACTAGTTTCAAGACTAGTCAAAATCCATATCTTCCACAGAGTGTATCTCCAAAAGTACAACGACCCAGAAGCTAAAATGTCTACCAAAAGTACCTTGATATGTCTTCTCTATAGCCTCTAATTTTTTCTATTTGAATAATTCTATAAAGATATTTATAGAAAAAATGGTAAGATGACCTGTAAATAACACACCTTAGAACACATCATCAAAAACTTCATTCTCCCTTGAATTTCAACCTTCTTTACTTCACCTTCCCTTTGAAATTCACCTCACTACCTCAAATCTCCAACCTGTATTCTCGGAAGTGATTACACAGAAGTGATTTGCAATTGACTCTTATATGTTCTTTAAAGTGAAATTTCTTAATGACATGCAACTTCCATGCAACTCATGATGGCATGCAACTCACATGCAACCTGTTATCTTTTGTTTACTGCCACTTTACTTCGACATGCAACTTTGTTCAAGGGTCAATATTCCAACATCTAAACTTTCGATAATTAATTAATATTTTTCGACAATTAATTAATCTATGTTGCAACCACTTTCACTGGTCAAGCTTCTTGGCGATCTTCTAGAGTCTTCTAGAATATTCTTGAGGGTCCTCCATCTTCACAGAGCCATATCTCCTCAACTGTGAGGAACTACACGACATACCATATATCACCGGAAATGGCATGATGCATATTATCCATCTATGATAGTCTTACCTTCAAGTATACTGACCTTCATGCCTTTATTCCTTGATCAACTATGAGTTCCATGACCAACCTTCCACTAGATCCTCTCACATGGATCATATACCAAGGACACCTATTAACCAGATGTCCACCATCACCAACACATTCCTCTACCAATCATGTACTGAAACCAACATACCAACACAATATATGTTCATGTACCATACAATATGTACCATGCATCAACCATGTACCTTGAAATTGTACCATGCTTCAACCATGCACATCAACCATATCATGCCATAAACCATTTACCATAAGATATTCCAAACAAGTAATACCAATGGTGTACCTCAACCAACTACCATCATCACCAAGAGATGTACCCTATCCATGTGCTACCATATACCAAGTGTATACCTTAACAATGTGTCAATATCAATGGTAGAACTCTAACATGACAACCAACTATCCAATGATCTTGTCCACATCTCTGGGGATTCCAGACTTCTCCAAGGGTTGACATCAATGACAACCAACTGTACAATATCTTCCACTGGGCCAATTTGTTTCAACTTGGTCAAACGACCTAAATGATGGGTGTCACTATCAAAGCGGTCATAGATCGCTGCAACAAACTGTGTCCAATCCACATACCCTTGGTATTACTTTATACACCATTGCCACCATTTCCACCATTACCAGCATTCATGATCCAAATGGATAACACCATAACGAAGTTTGTCTAGCTCATCGGTAATGTCATGCAAAGAGAAGTAATGTTCCATTTGGGTGACCCATCATGTGGGTTCTAAGCCATCAAATTTGTTCACATCCACTCTAGGAAGGAGTAGGTCACGCTGAAATTGGTGGGAGTGGGAATTTGAGGAAGTCTCACCTTCAGGGTGGAGAGTTTGGTTAGATGAGATATGGACTCCAAGAATATTCATTTTGGCAGAGAGATGGATAGTGAAGGATTCAAGCTGACTTGCAAGTTGGGCAGAAAGTTCTTGTTTCAGGTTTTCCATTTTTGCATCTATGGCAGCATGCATGGTGGCATTGATTTGCTTCAATTCTTTCTGGGTCGTGGAGAAATCAGATGACAAGGTATTGAGGCGTGATTCAAGGTCTTGGCTGCAGGTGTGGGCCATGGTGAAAAGAGGGCACAGGAAAGGAGCGGGTGGGTCCACACAGAAAATGGGTTAGGGGTGAAGGGTATCACGATGATCAGAGCGAAAAGGGGAATCCAATGGGGTAGGTCCCAAAGAAGGGGGTCAGGACCACAGAGAAAAAAACGTGAAAAATGATAGGTATTATTGTGATCAGAACGAAAAGAGGAATCCATTGGGATAGGTATCAAATAAGGGTGCAGGCAGGCCCCAATTTTTTTTTCTTTTCTACTCCTGTGGAGTTATACTCCGATCTGAATAATACTGCAATGCCAAAATACCCAAATTCTTAACATGAAAAAATGTGTAGTAAATTCACAACTAGAATGCAGGAGGTAAGGTTGCACGACAATAAATCTTGTCTATTATTTTTCCATCCCAAAGGTTAAAGTTTTCAAGGTTCCTACAGGCAAGGGTTTGCCCTGTGCTATATCTCTCTGATATATGTGCGGGGTCAAACAATAGTAGTCGACCCAATATCTCAGGGCACCAACTAAGGAGGCTAGAATGTACCCTTAGCCATACTACCCAATTACTCAAGTACTAGACAATATCTTCCGAAGTGATGTTCTCGGTGACACTATAGCAGTCAGGCGGTTGATCAATTGATCTATGGAGGGTTTCAGGATACCTAGGCCATTCCATATACATGTGGTGTTTGATGCACTGCCAATCGAAGGGGTACCAACATGGGTTACAAGGGTGTCCAACAATGCGAGCTTAATTACCTCTTGTATTTCCTATGTGTATGCTTCCCTGACCAATGATTTATGTGCTAAATGAATGATCTTTGTAGTTTTAAGACACCACAACACGTCTCTACCTTGAAAAAAGTAACCCACAATTCCTGCCAAGGAAAGTGGTATGATACCAATTGTTAGGTACCAGATCTATTATAATACCAGAAAAGAGAAATATTATAGAGAATAACAACTAAATAGGAACAAGAAATAGAAATACTGTCGAGAATAACAAAGGAACAACAAATAACATGGAACCACAACACCAAATTAATATCATTATTGATAGGAAACAATGTTCACTTGCCTCTTCAAGGGGGAAACCTCCAGTAGAGCAAAGATCTATTGCAATAATTATCAAGCCAAAGAATTCCCATGCCTTTGATTCCTATTTATACTAATTCTATCTACCAAAAGAACAATCTAGAGGAATATATTTCTAGAAGCGAAAGATTTTATTAGGTCTTCTTACATTTGAAATATTCTTCTTTATTACCATGCCTTATTAATATCGACCTTTATTACATGGAAAATACATTATTCTACCTACATGAGGGGTTAGGGAGGTTAGATCCTTAACAGTCCAACCATTGGGACCAGGGATTTTATATTTTAGGAAAGAATGGAGGACTCCCAGGAGTTGATCATCTAAAATCGACTAAAATAACTCTTCATTTTCTTCCAAATCCACCAACCTTGGAAACGTCCTAAGTAATGTGAACATATAAACTATATTTTCATGGTTTGGTGCTTTAAATAATGCGTTGAAATGTGATACTCCCAACCTGGCCAACTCCTCAAATCCTTTGACCCAATTATCGATTTCATCCTTCAATTCCCAAATAGTGTTGACATGCTTGCGATGATTAGAAAATTTTTGAAAGTATTTTGTGTTTTGATCTCCAGCCTTAAGTCATTGCGCTCTATTTTTAAACCTCCACTCCTTTTCCTTCTCAAGAAGGATTTTGGTCCTTTGCTATTTGAAAGGACAAATGTGGTCCACAAAAGATTGTGTGTTATTCCTTGTTCTATTTTATTCATAGAAGAATTCCAATTCATGCTTGAGATCCTTGAGAGATATTGATCTATATTGATGCTTATCATATTCCCATTCAACCACCATCTTCTTAATCCTAGAAAGACCTACTATAAACTGTACACAAGTTGAGGTTCTCAGATTTGCCTAAAATCTGGGCCATTTTTCCTTAATAAAGAATGAAAGTCCTTCTCCTCGCTCCATGACGAGTTATATTTGAAGAGAGCCCCCTGATTTCAAAGCACCTTTATTGATTTCCAATAAAGTAGAAAAATGATATGATATACGAATTTTCCCAACCCATGAACGATACTAATCAATCTCCTATAGAAAATCCCGATGGGATAAAAATCGATCCAATATTTTTAATACAACATTATCCCCACTTCTATTGTTCGTCCAATTCAAATCGATTTGTATTGGTTCTACATCCACCAACACGATTGTTGACGACGATTTTTGTCAACATTACTTAGCCGACAAAGTGTTGCCAGGCTCCCCCTCTCATTTCACAATCGCTTGCGCAAAGTCTTGTGTGCTCCCGCTAAGTTGTTGCTACACATTCAAAAAAGATGTCATTAAAGAATATTTTAATTCATGATAAAGATGGTTGATGATCAATTTTGAAGTTGCACAATTTACAGACTCCGAGATAGACACAAGTGCATTGGGCAAAGATGATATGGTACTAGATAAGGTTGTGAGTCTCTTGAACTATTAGAAATTAATATCTCATTTCTCATATGCATCTCTTTACTTTATGCATCTCTTTACTTCATCACCCGATACTTCACTTTATTACTTTAACTTTAGCTCCTAATTTTGAACACTTTTTCATGAATTTTCATGACATACCAAAGTTAAATACATCATAAATGGGCCATATTGTTTCACTTAATTAAAACCATGTGTGGACCTTTGATTTTATTAACTCAATCCATACCATACCACTTCTTTCATGCACCACCTTTTCAAAAAAACTATACACATTATGTCATATCTTTGGGATATGATTTTGATACTTTCTCAACCCATGCCAAAAACAAAATTATATCTTTATTTCCATGTTGTTTTCCACATGTCTAAGAAATCTAGGTCTCCACTTTATCTTTAAACGTGGATCAAACTTCCTAATGTTTTGAAACCACTCCATCCTGTTTTATACACATGCCTTTTCCATTTTTCAAGAACCAACCTTATTATTAAGGTTGTATTTATTAAAGCTCTCATTCAAAGCACCTTATGCCCTCTTAAAAAAAAAACCGAATGTCAAAAGAAAAACTTCTAGAAGGGAGGCGATGCCTATTTGAAGGATATCAAGACACGCTTTCAAGTGCCAAATGAGATGGATTACACACAGGCAGCACACTCCAACGTACGCTAAAAGCAAGTGGTGCAGCTTGGAGGGAAGATTGTGAATTTGTATGAGAAGTATTTAAATGAAAATCATCTCCTTCTACCTTGCACTATTTTTTATTTTTATTTTTAATCATCAGTTCTCTTCAACTTTATTTATTTAATTTTATTTATTTAACGCTATAATTTTAGAATATAAAAAAAAAATTTATATAAATTTTTAAAAAACAAATTAATTATATTTATTGTAAGCAATTATGTTTATAAAGTTTATTTACTATTTAATTAGTGTACATAAATTTGGTTTATTTTTTATTTTTTTTAATTATTTACTTCCTAAAAAAACTCATAAACTTTAATATGTAAATATGTTTCACTCATTAATTATTTTAATGTATATAAGCTCTTTTGTTTCTTCACTATTTTGATTTATTATGTCATGGTCATTCTAACTTCTAAATAAAAAACATAAAAAGTTATATAAAAAAATGTTTGCACTGTGTTGATTTATTATGTCATAGTTATCCCAACTTCTAAATAAAAAAACATAAAAAGTTATATCAAGAAAATGTTGCCTCACCGTATGCTTCAAATTAATGTTATAAGTTTTTTTTTTAATTGGCTTACTTTAAATCTAGTATAGTTTATTAATTTTTGTAGCTTTTAGTTAGTTTTATTTTAATTTACCTTTTGTTAAAATAAATAGTAACATTGTTTTCTGCTTTTATCATTTGTTTTTTTTAATTAATTTTTATTTTATTATTTCAATTGCATAAAATTTTACATAGAAATAATTGAATTATAAATAGCATAAAATCATATAAAAATTAAAAATGTTGAAAGTTAAAATACAAGGCAAAGGGATCTATGTTTGGACTGTAGGTTAGTAGAAAGTGTTAGCGTTGGAAGTCACCCCTAGATTGCAGCAGGAGCAGAGCTCGACGCCCTTCAGTTTGTGTCACGATTTGTTTAATGGGGTGATCGATTGGAAGCCAACTCAAGACGGTGTGGTTCTAACTCCGAAACTAGGTCGGGTAGGCGTGGGCAGGTGAGGTCTTAATCAAACTTCAGACAGTGAGTTGTAGTAAGGGTGAGTAGGGGGAAGACTTGTATCAGAGAGGTGCAAAGGTCTGTCGTAAACATCAGGTTTCTAACAGGCTGTGGGAGAAGACATCTAAATGCAAGATCTTCTTGCATTCAAATGCAAAATGCCGGAGAATACAACAATGCAACAATAAATCCTTTATCATAACATGATTGCAATAATTCGCACGAATCAGTC
>JASDQU010589392.1:29522-41486 GCA_032191745.1 Picea mariana | reverse complement strand
TATGGCTTCTTGCATCTCCAATCTTCTCTCTAACAGATGTTGCTAGAGGTTGAGAGTACTGAATGGAAGGAGAAGACAATAAAGAACTATAGGTTGAATCTTCCTCACCCTGCAAACAATACTCCAAGGGTATCTCAACATTCAATGTTTCCATGACTCTTTTATAATTGACTTGTCCATAAGCATATCCTTAGGAAGAATCAATAACACTGGTTGCATTGAGAAGAGGGAAGGAACTAAATGTTGTTTCCACATCCTCATTATTATCCTTCTGAGGGTGACCACCTACTCGAGGCGAATCTTCTGCATCAATACCAACCAGGTCTGTTAACCATATAGACCAGTTTCTAACTACCTTTTTTAACTATGCACTAGCACCAAAGCATAGGTTGCCAGCAGGTATTGGAAGAACACTTGGATCACTTATTGGATCTGATATGGGATCAGTTGGCATCTCTTCTTCTGATTGGCGTAGTATAGTATTGAACATAGCAACATCTAATCTGGCTACACACTATTCCATAACCTCTTTTATTCATCACAGATAACACTGAGATATCCAACTGAAATTGAAAATGGAGGACTTGTAAATGGCAACTTCGGAAGTAATATTTGGATCCTCATCCTCATTGTCATCAAATAAGAAATGTGTGATGGATGCTTGATGGAATAAGGTTTTCATAACCCTATCTTTCTCCAGGATATGTAAAATAACATTGTGAAAAACCCAATAGGTGAAACACATTTGAAAAGATTAACCTTCGATACTTGGCTTTCATGTACTGCTTAGTGTTGACACTTGGTCACAGGTTCAAGAGCACCAGATGCTTGGCATATTCAGGCTTCCATCAACGCTTGTCTGATTACTCGCTAGCATGGGGTGATGAATATTATGATCTCAGTCATGATATTTGGATTTGGATTTACCAAGGATTCTTAATAAAGACCAGAACACCTCCCACTCTTAATCTGCAAAGCGCCCACTGTCAATGAACACTGCAGTCACTCTGATTTCTTCTATGTCCGCCCAAGGTTTTGGAGGCTTGAAATCCCACAAATGGAGGGCTTTGATTCGTCTTCTATTAATGAAATCATGAATAAGAAGTTGCAGATCGAATTGATGATTCATGGTATACATTATGTGGTAGTAATGCTCGGATGTTTGCATGCAATCAAACATCCTTCACCTGGCGTTGAGACTTCAAATAGGCAGCTTGTCGATGACAACAGTTGTAAGGCAATGGATTCCATAAACACTTGCAAACTCTGCAAGAAACTAGATGCTCTAAATCAACATCTGCACCTTTTCTTCCACCTGCAATCTCAGCATGATACACTTGTCCTTGTTTTATTATATTTTTAATATTTGCTCAAAAACATAATCCCAAATGCATTGGGATCTCAAAACTATCAGCCTTTATATCTATTGATGTTCTCAAAGCATTTCAATGAGGCATTTAGAGTGAGGTCTTAGCGCTTGCCTTGTTTGGCTTATGTGTTGACTTGTGGATAACCCTTGTTGTGTTTGATGGTAGGTCTTGGAGATTGGCTCCCAACCAATAATTTTTTGCTAAAATAATCATTAAGAATGTAAAAGAAAATCGAGAGCATAAAACTTGACCATATAAACCAAAATTGGCATTACAATACCATTTTATTTTGCCAGAAAACTGCCTTTTAATCCACAGGCAATGATCCTTACTTAATATCATCTTTAAACACATTTTAAAAGAACAACTTATCTCAATGAAGTAGATAAGGCATTATAACACTGTAAAGGCATATGGAACAAGGACTTCCACCCTTCCTATACCTCCTTCCAACGAGGTAAGTTAAAAGCTCAACACTATTTCTGGCATATGCAATACCGGTGCTCAGGAACAACACTTCTCAGTGCTACGGGAATAACCTCATTCCTGCAACAAGGAGAAAATTGAAATTCAGTATATGGATACTAACATTGGCTCCTTATGGGGTATGATTCTCTCCCTATGAGGCATCAAGAACAAGCAGACCACTGTGCCTTTTCCTCTGTGCATCCATGCAACGCAGCCTGCAAACATTTGTCTCTGCTAATATTCACATTCTTTTGTGTTGTGCCTAGTCCATTGGGCTAGTGGAGTCAATCAATAGCATTTCAAATCAAGCCCAAACTTCTGCAACTTATTCAAATTCTGAAGTAACAACATATTGCAACAGACTAATGAACTAAAAAGAATCTACTTGCTCATACGACGAGCTTATTTTACACACTACCTACTCTATCCAATTGCTTCCATTAGATCAGGTAAAATCATGCTTCCATTGAAGCCATACTAGTATTTGACTGATTGGACCATCTCTTAATCTGGAAACGAAGAATGCAAGAAACCATAGAACACTGATATGCCATTGAAAAGAAAAAAACAACCAACCTTCTTTTGACAAAAGTGCTCTGACATCTAAGTTGCTCAAAGACTCGAGATAATCAACAAATGGACCAATAAAGATGCAAGCAAATACCTCTTGTTGTTGTTTTAGTTGAAGATCAAAAAAGTCTCTGCATATCCTCCTCTTGAGAATGGTTGTCACCTGTAACTTCCTGCAAATATGAACATAGCTATAAAGTAACTTCACTGCTGAACATAAATGATTTGTTGTTGTCTGCAGATCCACATTCGAGCATAGTGCATGCGGGCTTGCTGATTTCTGGAGATGGTTGATCAATGTCTTTTTTGGACTCAGGATGGTTGATTTCTACACAGTTGGTCTCCATCACAATCCGATTCATAGTTGTTGTACACTAGTTGGCTTCTCCTCAAGTCAGCAAAATGGATCTTCTTTTCTTCATCAGAGTCTTCATCAAAGATAGGTGAGCCCAGATCTCCTTGGATTTGCACCAGAAAAATGAGTAATCTCCGGATCTTTCTCTTCACTCTTAGGTGAGAATATATCATGGGGAACTTCTTGAAGAGAAGGAGAAAGATCCTCTTCTACAATTGGTTCCTCTTTCAAATTGGAGACATCATATGCATAAGATACAGGGTATAATGCATCTACCATGCAATCATTAGTACAGTCATGAATCATATCTGGAAGACTTTATTCTTGGGAAATAAAAAGAGAAAAAGTTTTGTTCATATTTTCATTAGAAGACCAAATTTCATCCTTACTTTCTCTTTCATCAATATCTTCACATAACTTATCACATGAAGAATACTCTACTTCCCGTTGAATATAAATCTTGAACTTTTCACAACATTCTTCAAAAAGGATTTCAGCTAGGTAAATCTTCTCGAAATGTGAATTAAAAACCATGTAAAAATCCTTCAAGGAATGGATACTAGCAGTAGGAAGGGATTGACACCATTCACGAGCATATCCTTCTAAGGAAAATTTGAAAATCTTAATTAAGACATCCTCATGAACAAAGCCATGCTCCAACATACATTTATGAAAATTTAATAAGTGCTCACCAGGGTGATCATGCTTGCTTCCTCTAAATCTAGGAAGATAGTCATCCCATTTGGCTATTGTAGGCACTGGATGTGGAAAACCAACTATGTTGGTGAAATCACAAAATTCATACATATGAGCCAAAATAGTTTCCATGGCCATCCTGGATCTTAAACTAGTAGAGTCGCCTATGAATCTCGAAACAATGGAGTCACCATGGTGAAAGATGTGCAGTCATGTATCTTCTTCATATTCACCATCAAGAAGTGGATCTGATCATTGACATTCTCCCAGGGAAGATATCTTCATTTCTTCATCCCCGACAATGGCGCCAAAATATGTTAGTTCTAGAAGTTGCTCCTAGACTGCTATAGGGTCAAGCCTAGCACATCTTAGTTATTGCAATGGTTTTTTATGAATAAATGTATATGGTTTTTTGAAAAGGTTGGAGGTTTCAACAATAAATGAAGAAAGATAATACCAATTCCTGATTGTAAATAAGTTCCAATAACACTCACTTAGTCAATGGTTTCCAATTTAACAAACTAGATAAAACCATAAGAATAAAGAAGTATGCAAGTTCCCAATTTGTTCACCCACACAGGAAGATTCCTAATCCTAAATGTCGTTCAGAAACAAAGAATAAGGTACTTAAAAACAAGTCTTGGAATGGGAAAGAAATTAGTGAAATATTCACTGCCTTATCAACATAACAAGATAATTTCAATGCATTACAAAGATAACATGTTTTACAAGTAAGAAAATGAAGAAAGAGATTAGAGGAGAAAGTCTGTTCATCAAAAGGGCTGTAGCATTGAGTGTAAAATGAAAAATTTCCTGCTTTACAATCATGAAAAATAGTCTCGGTCCTGCAGTCTAATCTATCCTGAATCCTCTCGGGCCTCTCCCCCCCCCCTTCATATTTTTACCTATGATAGAATATAAATCCTATAGGTAGATAAACTATCACTAATTTCTAGGAAACAAACTTGATACTACATACTAAAAATAAAAAGTAATAAATATGCAACAGGCTGCCAGATATTCTCAAATTTTGGAATTGGTTATAAAGCATTGCCACATTTTCATGGAATATTTAACTACTGCCTAAAAATGCTCATCGAACCCTGGAGATGATATTTGACTTGCTAATCCTTCTCATGAAAAATTGTAACTAAAAACTACATCGCTGCCTAAATAAATGGATCAGATACTCTGCCACCAAAATACTCTGCCATCTGTAATTTTCTCCTTTGAAATGTTGGATCTTTTGCCCTGTATTTGGAACCAATTTGATTACTGGAAGATATGATAAAATATTGAATTTATGCCATAAAATCTAGACATGCTAATTGATTTCCTGAAGTCCTGCATTGCCAGTTGGCTGCTTTGTATGCCCTCTAGACTTTCCATTACTGTGCAACTGGATTTTCTGGGATGCAACTCCATGCATAGTTTCGTCTAACAGAGAAAGGATGGGAAACTCTATTTCATCGAGTTCATTGTCACTAGTGTGCCCTTTCCTCAGTACATTTTATGCACTTCTTCCAAGGTGGATATGGTTGCTTACATCTTCAATCTTCTCTCTAACAGATGTTGCTGGAGGTGGAGAGTACTGAATGGAAGGAGCAGACAATAGAGAACTGTAGGTTGAATCTTCCTCGCCCTGCAAACACTGCTCCAAGGGTATCTCAGCATTCAATGTTTCCATGTCTCTTTTCTAATTGACTTGTCCATAAGCATATCCTTAGGAAGCATCAATAAATCACTGGTTGCATTGAGAAGAGGGAAGGAACAGAATTTTGTTTCCACATCCTCATTATTATCCTTCTGAGGGTCACCACCTACTCGAGGTGAATCTTCTGCATCAATACCAACCATGTCTGTCAACCATCTAGACCAGTTTCAAACTGCCTTTTTTAACTGTGCATCAGCACCAAATCTCAGGTTTCCAGCAGGTATTGGAAGAACACTTGGATCACTTATTGGATATGATATGTGATCAATTGGAATCTCTTCTTCTAATTGATGTAGTATAACATTGAACATAGAAACATCTAATCTGGCTACACATTGTTCCATAACATTTTTTATTCATCACAGATAACACTGAGTATCCAACTGAAATTGCAAATGGAGGACTTTTAAGAGGCAACTTCGGAAGTAAGATTCGGATCCTCATTCTCATTGTCATCAAATAAGCAATGTGTCATGGATGCTTGATGGAATAAGGTTTTCATAACCCTATCTTTCTCCAGGATCTGTGAAATAACATTGCAAAAAACCCAATAGGTGAAACGCATTTGAAAAGATTAACCTCTGATGCTTGGATTTCATGTACTGCTTAGTGTTGACACTTGGTCACAGGTTCAAGAGAACCAGATGCTTGGCATCTTCAGTCTTCCATCAACACTTGTCTAAGTACTCGCTAGCACTAGGTGATGAATATTATGATCTCGGTCATGATATTTGGATTTGGATTTACCAATGATTCATAACAAAGACCAGAACGCCTCCCACTCTTAATCTTCAAAGTGTCCACTGTCAATGAACACTGCAGTCAGTCTGATTTCTTCTATGTCCGCCCAAGGTTTTGGAGGCTTGAAATCCCACAAATGGAGGGCTTTGATTCGTCTTCTATTAACAAAATAGTGAATAAGAAGTTGCAGATCGAATTGATGATTCATGGTATACATTCCCTGGTAGTAATGCTTGAATATCTGCATGCAATCAAACATCCTGCACCTGGCATCGAGACTTCAAACAGGCAGCTTGTCGATGACAACAGTTGTAAGGCAACGGATTCCATAAACACCTACAAACTCTGCAAGAAACTAGATGCTCTAAATCGACATATGCACCTTTTCTTTCACTTGCAATCTCGACATGATACACTTGTCCCTGTTTTATTATATTCTTAATATTTGCTCAAAAACATAATCCCAAATGCATTGGGATCTCAGAACTATCAGACTTTATATCTATAGATGTTTTCAAATCATTTCAATGAGGCATGTAGAGTGAGGTCTTAGCGCTTGGCTTGTTTGGCTTATGTGTTGACTTGTGGATAACCCTTGTTGTGTTTGATGGCAGGGGCTGGAGATTGGCTAGGAAAAATAATGATTATTTTGCTAAAATAATCATTAAGAATGTAAAAGAGAACTGAGAGCATAAAACTTGACCATATAAACCAAAATTGGCATTACAATACCATTTTATTTTGCCAGAAAACTGCCTTTTAATCCACAGGCAATGATCCTTACTTAATATTAGCTTTAAACACATTTTAAAAGACCATCTTATCTCGATGAAGTGGATAAGGCATTATAACACTGTAAAGGCATATGGAACAAGGACTTCCACCCTTCCTATACCTCTTTCCAATGAGGTAAGTTAAAAGCTCAACATTATTTCTGGCATATGCAATACCGGTGCTCAGGAACAACACTTCTCGGTGCTACGGGAATAACCTCATTCCTGCAACAAGGAGAAAATTGAAAATTCAGTATATGGATACTAACAGGTTGGATGAGGAGGACTTGGAGAGAACGTTGCAACATCATCTGAATATTGTAAGTTTCTCCTTGAAGTTCTCATCTAATATACTTGGCCTATTTCCTTCAAGTATATGGTTTCATGTTCTTGTCTATGTTCAATTTGATTTACATAGATGAATTTGCTTTGCATAATCCATTAGAGTAGAAGGAAGTCAGTTGTTTTATGTTGTTCATTGCAGGTATTGATTTGCACCAGGAATTGGATCAAGCTTGTTGATAGGAGCAACTAGGACAAACATCGTAAACATAGTACATCCTACTTTACTTTCTTCTCTCTTTTTCGATAAGAAAAATGAATTTATAGGAATGGTAGTGTCGAAATGATTGTTTCTATCTTGGTATAGCGGTCAATAATCCAAGGGCAAGTTCACTTGTCCACAGGGGAATATTTCCGTAACAGAATTGACGACTTTGCTGGGGAATGAATTTTCATTTTTTTCTTTCCTTGTTTCTTCTGTGACCTTTTCCTATCCTTAGATCCTATCTAGTGATTTAATTTGCCTTTACATCTATTTTGTCTTTGCTAAGTTACCTCACAAAGCCTCTTACTGAATTTTCTTGAGTTACTGATCTTTTTGAGTTTTTTCTCAAACTTTCCTTAGAACTAGCTCCCCTCTGCAGTTCAAGTCAAAGCGTTGTTTCTTAATCAGCACTCCCCTAGAGTCTACTAGGGATTGTTGCAATGCTCTGGTGCTTTGGTTACTAGAGCGTCAATTTTCCTTTCTTTTGGGAAATTTCAGGCTTTCTTGCTTGTTGGGTATAGTCTTTGGATCTACTTCTCTAACTCAAATCTTATTTTGTTTGATCTTGTCCTCTTTTTTACTCCAACACTCTACCTTTCATTCTTTTTATTCCTTATTGAGTTTGTGTTTACTTATTGCAAAATCGACCGTTCTCTCTCAAAATTGGCTTCTTTTTGCTGCTCTTCTCAATTATTTGATTGATTGGAGGTTTTCATAGGGAAGATCATTGATCACAGATATATTCTTTTATTTATCCTTGATCACTTACTCAATTCCTGAAGACTATAAAGCATGACTTTTGGTTTCTTAGTGTTTTTCTTTGAGTGAATAGTTTGGTAGTTGTTTTTCTTTCAATCTCTTGTTTACTGTTGAGAGTGTCTTTGTTTGTGTGTTTCTTTCTTCTTACTTTTTTAAATCACAGCAGTGAACCTTTTCATTATTAGTGAAAGAATGAAGCATTAGACAGACATCTTAGTTTGCATTCACAATCAAACAAAGAAATATTTGTACGCATTGGTTTTGGATATTAAAAAGGTATTCTTTATATTTTGGCAATTGTTTGAATTTTTGTTTGAGAACAAAATAGCATAAAATTTCGCATTCTTGAGTGTTTGTTAGTGACGGAAAAAAGGAAACTCGTATCCTTCTCGTAGCTAGAATTTCATTGAAAAGAATGTTTTCATATCATTATTTTTGCCTTTTTATGAAGTCGAGTCTCAAACATCATTAGTTTCACTATCATTCACCTTGGTGTAACAAACTTCCACAAAAATAAATGCTAATTAAAAATGAACTAGAAACTTTTATTTTTTGGATCTTTTCACCAACAATACACTAGGACTAGAGCTTTGGAATAGGCTGTGAGAGTAACTCTCCAAATAATTCAAGAAAAACTCATAATCTTTTGATAGAGAGAGAAAATCCAACCTTTGTATAAGTATAGTTGGGATCCCCCTCTCACACGGAGGTTAAACACGAGGTCACGTATGGGAGAACAAAAGATATTATCTCTCTAAGGCTTAACCAATCATAGTGGTATGATCATATATTGGGAGTTATTCTTTAAGATTAATTGTTTTCATTTGGTCTTGGAGCTTCATGAATATTGAATCTGTTCGAGGTCCTCTTGAGTTTACGAGTCCATTTGTCCTCAGTTCTCTTGAAGAATTTCGGACTTGATATCATGCCCATACGTTCAGACTCAACTGTCAATTGTACCTGCCCAGAGGCTAACTGCGATTTGGTGCCCTTAGTGGCCATAATCTTTAGGGTCCTTACACGAGGTGATGGTGAAGGGAAGTCTTTGTTGTACCTGGAACAAACATTGGTCAAACTCACTCGGGCTCCTTGGAGGGTAACCTACGGGTAAAACTGTGAGGGAACTTGCACCAAGGTGTAAGTCTATTAAGAAGACCACCAACGTAACTGGCCCACCTGCTCATATTCTAGACCCTTCTCAATTTTATCACATGATGTTGGATTTCATCATCAACTAGTACGTTCATTGAGAGAATACATTGTTTTGCTTGTTAGTTTTCTAAATTTCTTAGCGAATGTTGTTTGTTTACTTTAGTTGTCCTTAAAATTTGTACTGTGGTCGATAAAGGTCTTCGTAGATCATGTAGGATGAAATGGTTTCCTCCAGAAGGATATGAACCCATACCTCCTAACTCACATGAAGACACTTACCATGAAGAGGTCGAAAACTATCCTGACGTTGGGAGTGTCGCCACTCCTTTGATAGAAAATCCTGAGAGATATTTAGTTGTAGTTCAGGAAGGTTCCACCCTTCCTTCAAACCTAGCTTTGGCAATTCCTTATGATCCACTCCTTATTTGAGTGGACTCCTCATGTAACATTGTAGTAGAATATCACCCTAGCCTATTGTCACGACCATATGATCAACTAGACATGGAACCACGACAACCAAATTCCAACGAAGAATACACTAACCCTATCTGCTCTATTAAGATGATAGATCCACAACAAACTCTTGTTTGTCCTATATGGAGAACTCCATCAGATAAGGATCTTTATGAAAAAATTAATTTTGGTCGACCACTCTTTGACCCTCCACATACATCTACCACCCTCAGTACAGATGCAGGACCGTCAGGTCATCCTATTGACCATCCCGTCAAACAAACAATCAATACCACTACCACTCCAGGACAAGTTAAAAGTGAATCAGGAATCGTGTTACCCAGTCATTTGCAAAGTACCCTGGTGGTTACACCTTCCATCCCTCTTCAAGCAACAACTTCATATACCCCACAAAACCTCGTTGGGACACCTTCACATCAAAGGATGCAAAACCCTACCATACACCAAAACTCAACTGTGGGACAAATACCTATTAGGGGGAAACCCACGTTCAGTGGAAAAATCCCTACCGGGGGGAAATCGTCCTTCATCACACAAATTTCGACTGAGGGGAAACTCTCTTTTACTAGTAAAATCCCAGTTTATATCCAACCGATGGTAGGGGGACAATTCCAACCTTCATTTACTGGAAAAATACCACAATCCTGGGGACCACCCTAGGGAGGAATTTGTCATCAGCCACATCAGGGAGGATCATCAAACACCAACCCATAAGGAAAAATCTTAAATCCTATTCCTTTTGGATTAAATTTTGGACAACCCTTCCCAGGGGTCCTAAATCCCACTTGGGGTCCTCAAGGCCAACCATATTTTCCTCTCCAAGGGAAAATTCCTTACCCTCCTCAAGGTGAACCTAGTTACCCTCCTCAAGGGAAAACTAGTTATCCGCCTCAAAATAGTCAAGATAACTATCCTCCCTTGGGTTACATTGGTTATCCTCCCCAGGTCCAATTGGGTTTCCCTTATCCTTTTATGCAAATCCCTCAACAAATGAATCTTACTTTTGCTAGTCAAAATCAACAGCATATGGGAAGACCTGTTGGATACAACTATCCACCACAACCAGTTTACGGTCCTACTGGTGTTCCTATGCCATGTCAGTATCATCATCAAGCCAATAAAAAATTATCATTCTTATCCACTTTATATCTACCGGATCTTTCGAGATTAACCAATGATCCCATATTACACTCCCCTTTTTGGCCAGTCATTTCTGTCGAATTACCTTATGAGATTCTAAAATTTGACGGCAAACTTGGTGAAGAACCTAATAATTACGTTATGAATTTTCATATGTGGTGTTCATCAAATTCATTGATGGATGATTCTATATGTTTACATCTTTTCCAGTGTACACTCATAGGTTTAGCGGATAAATGGTACATTGAGTTACAATGCAGAACTTTTCAATATTTTAATTCACTTACTATGGATTTTCTCACCCACTTCCAATTACCTATCCGCTATGAATGATCCAGATTTATGTAGGAACATAATGAAATACAGAAATACACATAAACGTAGAGATGCAGCGGAAATAAGACTTCATTTCATTAATAACAAATGACTGAAATATGCTTACAGACAAAATGGAAATAAACTAGCTTGGGCGCTGGTAGCTTATCTCTGAGAAGAGATGTCGCTGCTACTCGCATCCGTGAGAAGATGATTACAATGAGGCTCTAGAGGCCTTTTTACAATAGACGAGAATTCCAAAAGTCATAGACATCCAAAAACCTAACCCTAGGAGATGAAGCGCCAAAAGTCATGTGGGCCCCGTTTGGGTAAGTCAGTACATCAACTTCCCGAGGTCGTAACTTTTGAATACGATCTTCGTTTTAGGCGTGTGATAGCTTGTTGGAAAGGTATCGTCGAGGAGATTCATTTTGGGGGCTCAATCATGCCTTCGTCTATCACTGAGAACCTTGATCTCAAAAAACCCTCATTTAGGCCCTCAAAATGGCCCCGGAAGTTAAAACCTGCTAAAAATAGTAAATTGCCAAAATTGCCAGAAAACTATTTTGCGCCAGTCGGAAAAGGTGGCTGGCCACCGATATCCACCTGGATCAATCCTCCCTCCTTAGGAAGCAATGGTCCCCATTGCGTTGAGTTCCTCCATGAGATGAGGAAACTTCTGTTGAACTTAGTCCCTGGTGATCCATTTGCCTTGGTGAAGGAGTTGGCCTGCTTTGATAACTCGATATAGCGGTATCCTTTGTTTTCGGGTGTGCTTGATCTGTGTATCCATGATCTGATCAGTTCTAGCTTGTTCCATGCAGTCTATATTTAACTCTGTTGGTGTGAGTTGTTCTGCCATGTCGGATGTGTCTAGTAGAGGTGGAAAG
>JASDQU010589391.1:13837-27329 GCA_032191745.1 Picea mariana | reverse complement strand
GGTAGTCAAGGTTTTGTTGGTGCGTTGTTAAGCGTTGAACCCTGGGTCTGTCCATGTGCCAACAAATGGTTCCGTTGTTGGGACCTGAAACTGTGATTGCTGGGAACTAAAGTAAAGAAAAGAGAAGATATTTGCATAGATCTGTTGCTGAAGTGCATAGTACTCTACTTGACTTGGGAAGCTCTGTGCTAAGAAAAAAATCCAATCTGAAGAAAAGAGGTAAGATCTAAAAAGAGGTAAAGCTTTGTACTTTGGAAAGAAAAATATAAGTGAAAAGTTTTGTTTCGAAAGCATGAATTTAAGTATGTTTAATAGGTTCTGTACTAGTCTGAAGGCTAGGGTGTAGTTGAAATAGAGACATGATTTGAGTAAATTTAATGGAAATGAAGAAATATTAGTTATTCCTATGCATAGAAAGAATTTTTGGACTAATAAGTGGATGCAAGAACCTAGAAGAAATTTTTGCAGATTGCATGTCCAACACTGTGATCCTAGTGCGCAGTACAGAAGAGGTTGGGGAACATTTAAAATAAAAAGAGGATTGACATTATGCTATAATTGAAGAAGACTGAGACATATTGCTAAGGAATGCCCTGGCGCAGGTCCTATTTGTCTTTGTTGTAATATTGTTGGTCATGAGCTTGAGGATTGTCCAAGGATGATTGCTAAAGTTGAAAGGATGAACATGAGAAAAGAAAACTATGAAGGAAGTCAAGAGACTAAGGACATGTTATAGAATCATAAAGAGAAAGAATCAGAGGAAACTTAGACTACATTATTACAGTTGAAAGAAACAATGGATGTTCACAAAAATGTCATTTTACCAGAGATCCTGAAAGTAAAAAAACACATAAGTACAAGAATACAAGACTTCGACATAGATTGTGTCTTGGATGAAGAAACAAAAGTGAATATTATGACAAAAGAAACTTGGAAAATTTTGGGAAATCCTACTGTGGTACCTTTGTTAGGAAGGATAGGCTTGTTTAAGGGAAAGATGATAACCTTATGTGGAAGAGTTACTAATGTACCTATTATTATTCATGGAATATCGACTGAAGAGGAATTTGAAGTCATTAAGTTTGTTGAGAACAATGCCCCTTTCCCACTTTTTTTAGGTAAGACTTGGATTGAGAAGGATCAAATCAGAAGGATAGCAGTGGAAGAATCTACAGAAAAGAAAAATCAAGAACTAAGGGATTTCATAGCTAGAAAAATAGATCGACTAATATAAGAACGAGAGGATAATTCGAAGCAACGTAACAAAGTAACAACGCAGGAGGTATAGAAAGAAAGATAATTGGTTGTCAAGGTTGAAAGAATGCAATAAGTTTTGAGGACCTATTCATTCAAGAAAGAAGTATATCCACCCAAGAAGTGTTAAGGAAGGGGATATTAACTTCAGATTCTTTTAGGGAAGATAAACACTGTGAAGTTACTACTCTAGGGGAAGATAAGAATAAAAATGGAAAGAGGATTCCAGAAACAGATAGAGAGACTCAAATTACAGGTAATAAGGCAAGGAAGATCAATAAAAATAAAGCTAAGTTAGAAAAGCTACAAGAAGTTACAGAGAAAAAATGGAAGAATTCGTAGACTCGAACCTCACAGGAGGCAGGTTCAAAGGATTTGAACCTCGCTGGAGTAGTGGGACCATGCAGAATAGGAATTCTCCCTAGCGAAGCTATATGACCATTGGAGGTGCCCCAACTATTAGAAAGATGATCCAAACCAGTTAGAAAACACATTTACGGGTAGATGGACCGCTTTTGGACATTGAGACCATGCCATGATGGACATATTCACATTGATGGAAGCATTCTTGGCCATTGGAAGAATTTTTTATGAGGCCCCTCTTATTTAAATTGTCAGTTGTTGTGCCAGGACCACTTTTTATTACCTGTGATTAACTAAGACAAGAAGAGAATTGTTTGTGTGTCGAGCTGCATTATCAGAAACTAGACCTCATTGTCTGTTTGTCTACCCCACTTATTTGTTCACCTACCCCGACATGTTTGTTTAAAAGTTAGAATGTCAAGCAACATAGTGAATTAGAGAAGTCTATCGAGGAGGTCCTTAAGAAGATAATGTCCAACAAACCATTATCTGAAGGTGTCCAAGCATCGTCGACTAGGGGACTGCAGGCTTCCCCTTTGAATGGACATTGTTATGTCCGTGTCAACCCCGAGACTGAGAAGTGAAGTAAGCACCGTGGTGATTTGGCTAATGCAAGGAAGATCTCATCCATCCTACCAGAGTGTATCCCACCTTTGGCTGGTGTAGTTAACCATGACAACATCCCACGAGATTTTGAGTACAACGTATTCACTGCGTACATTCTGAAAGCAATATGCATAGTCGAGAATCAGTTAGGAAAAATCCCTCTATTGAATAACAATGACTTCAATTTAGGAGACAGGAAGAACTATGCTATGCTAGAACCCCACCACTACTTGACGAAGTCAACTGGGAAGAAGCCTCACCTCATCTCCCAGCCATGGATTAAGGGACTGGCGCAATCCACTGTGCTAAATGTGATGAAGATTTACCATTTTGGTCACCACCAAGAGGTTAACACTTGCGTTAAACTCCTGATGTTGTGCTATCATGGAGGATACCTATGAATCGATAGAAGAATTATCGTGGATCCGGTGCTGATCCACGAGATCATAGCCTTAAGCATGAAGGGACCTGACGCTCAGCAGTTTTATCTAGGGAAGGCCTCACACCGCTCCCTGGCATAGTGCATAAAGGAAGCTTACGAAGAAGTCTAAAAAAGAAAGCGAGGTTACAAGGTAGCCTCTATATAGGATGGCGCAGTGCACCTCTCTTTCCAACTCATAGATGGAAAGATTATAAGGAAGAACCGCCCCACACAGGTCACCGGGTTCGTGGTGGACCTCGTAGGAAAATGTGTGGAGGGCATGCAGATGAACTAGGTGAGTTACCTTGTCAATGAGATAGATAAAGATTTCCACGAAGCCTAGGATTTGGGATATGAATTCCACTACAACTGGATGATCACTTTGACCGCATTTTTCTCTTGGAAAATTCTTGAAGGATCCAACTTCCTAGAGATCAAACTCTTGGAGTTATTGGCCACTAGGTTTTCCACCTTGTGGTACACCAACGACATGATGAATTAGTGGCAGTCCAATGCCATGTTTCATGCATACTATTAGCAATTGAAGGCTGCCATTGAATCATTTCCATGCATGACACCACACACCCTACACCAATACCAACAAATAGCAAAGTTCCACGTAGATCCACATTTCATATACATCACTGTGCACCGAGATGAGAACCAGAAAGAGTTAAAGTCATACTAAAAGCTAACAAATGAAGACATGGAGAAGATTACAAAGGAGTGGTCGGAGGAATTTCTTGTACTTGTCACTGATGCAAAACTCTCCAACACTAACACCATAGGAAGCCCCATATTCACCTAAGTCGATAATGTCGGAAAGTCCAGTGGGACGAAGAAGAGGAAAAAGTAGGAGGAATTCCAGGATATAGAGACTGATGAAGAGGACAACAATTCTGAAGATAACGGGTCTGGATCGCTCGAAGGAGGTGGAGAAGATGAAGTAGAATGATACGGAGGAGGGGATGAAGGAGAAAATAAAGGAGGATGCGAAGCTACACCGCTGGAAGACCCCCCTACTGGAACATGCACACCACAAAAGAGGAATTTTTCTTTGAAGAAACCTTTAGCCAGGAAGAATACGTGCACTAATAAGCCCCAGTTAGAGGCCACGCTCACAGAGGAGGATATCAATTTGGTCCGCGGAGCTATGGAGGATGCTTCCTAGGATATCTTGCAAAGATATGGAGATAAGAAGGAAGAGCTATATGGAAGGGTAGAGAAGTAATTGAAGGAAGTACATCAAGCTATTTGTTTGGTCCATGCAATACCTACTGTGCCTTCCTTGTCACAGATTGCAGAATTGGGGGATGAACCAACCCAATTGAGAAGACTTGTGGATGTGATAGAAGATTGACTTCAGAAAGTCCAGGAAAAGAAAGATAAAGAGAAGGCTACAAAATCCTTGAAACATGAGAAAGATGAATCCTTGGAACAATTACGAGTAGCGTGGTACAGTGTATCCACCTATGAAAGTGAGAGAGAAGCATTTCAGGCAATGCTCCAAGAGGAAAAATCCCAGCTATAGAGAGAAAAGGAGCATTTTCTCGCAGAGTGGGCTGCTGTAAAAGAGGTAGTGAGTAAAGCATATCACTCTGTGCTAGGCTTGGCACAAGAGGAACATGAGTTGATCTAGGCTCAAGTAGTGAAGCTCGCTAATATAATCTAGTAGATTCAAGCCAGGATAGTAGAATTGGAGGCCAAAGCAATACAAATCACCCTGTAGGAGGTGCGTGAACAGAGGGAGGAAATCGCTAAGAACACAATAATAAGGATAAGAGCCCTCACATCGGAGTGAAAACAATTGAGTGATATAAGAGCACAGACATATGAATGCCTTGTTGAGGATCCATAGCTAAGAAATATGGAAGCATAGTTACAGGAGGCGCAACAACATGCATTTTCCATGCAGGCGTAGATGAAGCTACTCACCGTGGTTGAAATAATGAAAAGATCCCAGGAGAAATGCACATTGGAAAAATAAATCACTTCCATCTAGGGTAGGGTAATGGAAGTCACGCAGAAGATGCAATATGTGCAGGATGAATCCTGCAAGGTTTTCGAAGATATTGATGGACATGGATCACAACTAGACAAAGTGGTTGCAACAATAGAACAACACCTAGAAGGGTCTGTTACAAAGAATATGATCCAGGAGCTCACTGAGAAGGAGGCTCAAGAAAAGAAGTAACTCGAGGCAGCTCAACTTAATATATATGACTTTGAAGCAACATTTCCTGAATCTGAGTGACTCAGGACGAGTCACAGGTGACTTTTGGGGGCCTGTTGGCCCCCGACCAAGTTTTGAGGAAACCTTGGTCAGATTTGGATGAATTTTGGACTTCAACACATTGGTCGAGAAAGGAATGACCAGGCGGAGCTGAGATCATGGATCTCACTAATTTTGCAGGATTTGTATGAGGTTATTTAGGGTTTTTGTAATGGGTTATGGGATGTCGGCCCATGGGGTTTTCCCATGTTTGGACCTATTGAAAGGGTTTGTAAAAGTATAAATAAAAGAATAATGTATGGTATAAGTAGTGTTGTTTTGAGAAGATTTTTGAGTAGTTTGTGGAGCTAAGTGAAAGTAGCTTGAATGACTTTGTGACAAGAAATGTATGTGAGTAAGGCTCTGGGCTTGATAAAGAATTGGCTCTGTGCCTTGACATAGTTTTGGAAGGAGGATCTGGTGCTCAGTGTTCATATCTCATGTCCTATGTGAATCTTGGCTCTGTGGCTTGGTGCACAGGAGTGAATGAATGTAAGATTTAGATGAATAATAAAGAGGGTGAAGTGGTTGGTGGACATAGCCCCACACTAGGGTGAACCAGGTATATCTTGTGTCTTTGATTTTCTTTGTGCTGTGTTGTTTATGTTATGAATCTGCATAGTTCTTTGATTATTATGTATGATAGATAGATATTTTGTTGCTTAGTGCTTTACTTGTGTTAAGAATAAATGAATGTTAGATCTAACTCAGTGCTAAGTGCTCAGGATATATAATCATTTATTGTTACTATGCCGATATATTCTTGGGTACGTTCTGCGATGTTAATAAGACTAGGAAACTAACGTTTGTGATCTTCTAAGTGTTAATAGAATACACTGCGAAGTGTTATTATCATAGATCTATGTCCCAGCTTGATTACAGACACATGTGTTCTGTAACCCCCCCTCTGCTTCTACCTCGGGTGAGACTTATCTTTCTTCACAGGTGTCGCTAAAAGGGCCGGTAGTTGGGGTTTTGTTGGTGAGTTGTTAAGTGTTGAACCCTGTGTCTCCCCATGTGCCAACAAATGGTTCCGTTGTCAGGACTTGAAACTATGATTGCTGGGAACTAAAGTAAAGAAAAGAGAAGATTTATGCATAGATCTACTGCTGAAGTGTGCAGTACTCTACTTGACTTGCGAAGCTCTGTGCTAAGAAAGAAATCTGATCTCAAGAAAAGAGGTAAGATCTAAAAAGAGGTAAAGCTTTGTACTTTGACAAGAGAAAGATAAGTGAAAATTTTTGTTTCGAAAGCATGAATTTAAGTATGTTTAATAGGTTTTGTCCTAGTCTGAAGGCTAGGGCGTAGTTGAAATAAAGAGATTATTTGAGTAAATTTAATGGAAATGAAGAAATATATGTTATTCCTATGCATAGAAAGAATTTTTTGACTAATAAGTGGATGCAGAAACCTAGAAGAATTTTTTGCAGATTGTAGGTCCAACACTTTGATCCTAGTGCGCAATACAGAAGAGGTTGGGGAACATTTAAAATAAAAAGAGGATTGACATTGTGCTATAATTGCAGAAGACCAAGACATATTGCTAAGGAATTCCCTTGCGTAGTTCCTATTTGTCTTTGTTGTAGGATTATTGGTCATGAGGTTGAGGATTGTCCAAGGATGATTGCTAAAGTTGAAAGGATGAACATGAGACAAGAAAAATACGAATGAAGTCAAGAGACTAAGGACATGTTAGAGAATCATAAAGAGAAAGAATCAGAGGAAGCTTAGACTACCTTATTACAATTGAAAGAAACAATGGATGTTCACAAAAATGTCATTTTACCAGAGATCCTGAAAGTAAAAAAAATGCATAAGTACAAGAATAAAATACTTCAACATAGACTGTGTCTTGGATGAAGTAACACAAGTGAATATTATGACAAAAGAAACTTGGAAAATTTTGGGAAAGCCTATTGTGGTACCTTCGTTAGGAAGGATAGGCTTTTTAAAGGGAAATATGATTACCTTATGTGGAAGAGTTACTAATGTACCTATTATTATTCATGGAACAACGACTGGAGAGGAATTTGAAGTCATTAAGTTTGTTGAGAACAATGCCCCTTTCCCACTTTTGTTAGGTAAAACTTGGATTGCGAAGGATCAGATCGGAAGGAAAGCAATGGAATAAGATACATAAAAGAAAAAGAAAGAACTAAGGTATTTCATAGCTAGAAAAATAAATAGACTAATAGAAGAATGAGAGGATAGGTCGAAGCAATGGGACAAAGTAACAACACAGGAGGGTCAGAAGGAAAGATAATTAGCTTTCAAGTTTGAAAGAATGAAAGAAGGTTTGAAGGACCTATCCATTCAAGAAATAAGTATATCCACCCATGAAGTGTTAAGAAAGGGGATATTAACTTCAAACTCTTTGAGGGCACATCAACAGTGCGAAGTCACTATGCTAAGGAAAGATAAGAATAAAAATTGAAAGAGGATTCCTGAAACAGTTAGAGAGACTCAGATTACAGGTAAGAAGGCAAGGAAGCTCATTAAAAGGAAAGCTAAGTGGGAAAATATATAAGAAGTTACAGATAATAGATGGAAGAATTCACATACTAGAACCTCGCAGGATTTGAACCTCCCTAGAACGGTGGGACCATGCAGAATGGGACTTCTCCCTGGTGAAGCTATATGACTGTTGGAGGTGCCCCGATCATTAGAAAGATGCTCCGAAACAGTTATAAAAATAATTTATGGGAGGATGGACTGATTTTGGATGTTGAGACAGTGCCATAACGGATAGATTCACATTGATGGAAGCATTCCTGGCTGTTGGAAGAATCTGTTACGAGGACCAACTTATTTAACTTGTTGGTCGCTACACCGGGACCACTTTTTTCTACCCATGATTAACTAATACAAGAAGATAATTGTTTGTGTGTTGAGATGCATTATCAAAAACTAGACCTCGTTTTCCGTTTGTCTACCCCGCTTATCCATTCACCTACCTCAGCCTGTCTGTTTAAAAGTTAGAATGTCGGGCGAACCTAGTGAATTAGAGAAGTCTTTCAAGGAGGTCCTTAAGAAGTTAATGGCCAAAAAAATGTTATCTGAAGGTGTCCAAGCATCGTCGACTAGGGGACTACAGGCTTCCCATTCGAATGGATGTCATTCTGGCAGTGTCAACCCCATGACTAAGTAGCGAAGTAAGCACCGCGATGATCTTGCTAATCCGAAGCAGATCCCATCCATCCTACCAGAGTATATCCCACCTTTGGCTAGTGAAATTAACTGCAATAGTATCCCACTTTTTTTAATACACCATATTTACCGCATACATTTCGAAAGGAATACACATAGTCAGGAGTCAATTAGGACAGATCTCGCTATTGAAGAACAACAACTTCAATTTAGGAGACATGAAAAATTATGCTATGCTAGCACCCCACTTCTACTTGAAGAAGTCAATTGGGAAGAAGACTTGCCTCATCTCCCAGCCATTGATTGAGGGACTGGAATAGTCCACCGTGATAAATTTTATGAAGATTCCCCATTTTGGCCACCACCAGAAGGTTAACTCTTGTGTTAAACTCCTCCTGTTGTGATATCATGGAGGATACATGTGAATCAACAGAAGAATTACTGTGGATCCGATGTTGATCCACCAGATCACATGATTAATCATGAAGGGACCTGACCCTCAGTAGTTTTATCTAGGGAAGGCCTCAAACCGCTCCCTGGCACATCGCATCAAGGAATCTTACGGAGAAGTTGAAAAAGGAAAGCGATGTTACAAGGTAGCCTCTATACAGTATGGCACCATGTGCTTCACTTGAAAAATCATAGTTGGAAAGCTCATAAGGAAGAAATACCCCACACAGGTCATCAGGTTCGTGGTGGACCTCACCAGAAAATGTGTGGAGGGCATGCAAATGAACTAGGCGAGTTACGTCGTCAATGAGCTAGAGAAAGATTGCCGTGAAGCCCAGAATTTGGGATATGAATTCCACTATAGTTTTCTGATCATTTTGATCGCATTTGTCGCTTGGAAAATGCCTGAAGGAGATACCTTTTGAGAGATTGAACTCTCAGAGCTGTTGGCCGCTAGGTTTTCCACCTTGTGGTACACCAATGACATGACGAAGCAATGGCAGTCTAATGTCGTGTTTCATGCATACTATCAACAATTGAAGGTTTCCATTGAATCATTTCCACACATGATACCATGCACCCTACACCAGTACCGACCAATAGAAAAGTTCTGCACAGATCCGCATTTCATCTACATCACCGAGTGCCGAGACGAGAACCAGGAAGAGTTACAGTCATACTACAAGCTAACAGATGAAGACATGGAGCAGATTACAAAGGACTAGCCAAAGGAATTTCTTGTACATGTTGCTGATGCAGAACTCTCTGACACTGACACCATAGGAAGCCCCATAGTCACATGAGTCGAGCATGTCAGACAATCCAGTGGGACGAAGAATAAGAAAAATAAGGAGGAATTACAGGATATAGAGACTGATGAAGAGGACAACACTTTTGAAGATAACGGGTCTGGCTCACTCAGAGGAGGAGGAGAAGACAAAGTAGAAGGACAAGGAGGAGGGGATGAAGGATAAAATCAAGGAGGATGCAAAGCTACACCACCAGAAGACCCCCCTACTGGAACAATCACACCACAGAAGAGGAAGGTTTCTCTGAAGAATCCATCAGCCAAGAAGAAGACACGCACTAATAAGCCCCAATTAGAGGCCACACTCATGAAGGATGATATCAGTTTGGTTTGCGGAGCTATGGAGGATGCTTCTGAGGATATCTTGCAGAGATATGGAGAGAAGAAGGAAGAGACATATGGAAGGGTTGATAAGGAATTGAAGGAATTACATGAAGCTATGCATTTGTTCTGCACAGTACCTACTGTGCCTTCCTCATCACAGATTGCATAATTGGGGGATGAACCAACCCAATTGAGAAGAATTGTGGATGTGATAGAAGCTCAACTTCAGAAATTCCAAGAAGGGAAAGAGAAGGCTACAAAATCCTTGAAATAGGAGAAAGATGAAGCCTTAGAACAATTACGAGTAGCATGGTACAATGTATCTGCCTATGAAAGTGAGAGAGAATATTTTCAGGCGACACTCTAGGAGGAAAAAGCCAAGCTAGAGAGAGAAAATGAGCAGTTGCTCGCAGAGCGGGCCGCAGTCAAAGAGCTAGTGAGTAAAGCATGTCACTCTATTCTAGGATTGACACAGGAGGAACATGATTCGGTCGAGGATCAAGTAGTGAATTTTGTTGAGATCATCCAATAGATTCAATCCAGGATAGCAGAATTGGAGGCCCAAGCAATACCGAGCACCCCACAGGAGGTGTGTGACTAGAGGGAGGAAATTGCTAAGAACCGAGTAATAAGGATAAGATCCCTCGACTCGGATTGCAAACAACTGAGTGATATAAGCGCACAGACATATGAACTCCTCGTCAAGGATCCATAGATAAGAAAGTTGGAAGCGCAGTTACAGGAGGTGCAACAACATGAATTTTCCTTGCAAGCACAGATGAAGCTACTCACCGTAGTTGAAAGAGTGAAAATATCCCAGGAGCAATGCGCAGTACAACAACAAATCACTGCCATTCATGGTAGGGTAATGGAAGTCATGCAAAAGATACAACCTGTGTAGAATGAAGCCTGCAAGGTGTTTGAAGAGATTGATGGACAGGGCTCACAACTAGACCAAGCGATTGCAACAGTAGAACAACGCTTGGAAGGGTATGTTACATAGTAGATGATCTAGGAGCTTGCTAAGCAGTAGGGATGATTTTAAGGATGGGAATTTATTTTAAAATATAGAAACCTTGGTGAATATTACTTATCCATCATATACCAACTATAAATGATTGATGATACTTTTGTAAAAATATTCAAATTTCTAAGGATTTTATATAGGTTTTATAAAATTTTGGCGATTTTTAAGGCAAAATAATTTTATCCTATAGAATTTGGGTGAATCATTTTTAAAATAGAGAATCTCATTTTTGGAAAAGGCATGGAAAATTAGAACATGAGCAAAGTTTAGACCCTAAAATCATCCCTGCTAAGCAAGAGGCTCAGACGAACCAACAAGTCGAGGCAACTCGATTTAATCTTGATGCATTTGAAGCAACATTTCCCAGACCTGAGTGACCTAGGACGAGTCATAGGTGAGTGTTGGAGGCCTGTTGGCCCCCGACTAATTTTTGAGGAAACCTTGTTCAGATTTGGACCACTTTTGGACTTTGACACATTGGTTGAGAAAGGAACGCCCAGGCGGAGCTGGGATCACGAATCTCACTGCTTTTATGGGCTTTGTAAGGGGTTATTTAGGTTTTTTTTAATGGGTTATGGGATGTCGACCAATGGGGTTTTCCCATGTTTGGCCCTATTGTAAGGGTTTGTAAAAGTATAAATAAAAGAAGAATGTATGGTAGAAGTAATGTTGTTTTGAGAATCTTTTTGAGTAGTTTGTGGAGCTAAGTGAAAGTAGCTTGAATGACTTTGTGCCAAGGAATGTATGTGAGTAAGTCTCCGTGCTTGATAGAGAATTGGCTCTGTGCCTTGAACTAGTTTTGGAAGGAGGATTTGGTGCTCAGTGCGTAGATCTGTTGTCCTATGTGAAGCTTGGATTTGTGGCTTGGTGCATAGGAGTGAATGAATGTAATATTCAGACGAATAATAAAGAGGGCGAAGTGGTTGGTGGATGTAGCCCCACACTGGAATGAACCACATATATCTTGTGTCTTTGTTTTGATTTGTGATGTGTTGTTTATGTTATGAATCTTCTCAGTGCTTTGATTATTACGTATGATAGATAGATATGTTGTTGCTTAGTGATTTACTTGTGTTAAGGATAAATGAATGTTAGATATAACTCAGTGCTAAGTTCTTAGGATATATAATCATTTATTGTTACCACTCGAATCTATTCTTGGGTATGTTTTGCGATGTTAATAAGACTAGGAAACTAACACGCGTCATATTCTAAGTGTTAATAGAATACCCTACAAAGTATTATTATCACATATCTGTGTCACAGCTTGGTTACATACACCTGCGTCCTATAACCCCCCTACTTCTACCTCGGGTGAGACTTCTCCTGCCTTACAGGTGTCGCCGAATGGCCTAGTAGTCGGGGTTTTGTTGGTGTGTTGTTAAGCGTTGAACCTTGGGTCTGCCCCTGTGCCAAAACTCATTATGATTTGATCTCTTATTTGGAGTGCTCTTGGAGCCAAGGTTTTCATTGGGGTTTTGAAAAATCCCTTCTACTGTTGGTTTGGTTTCAATGGTGCAACATCTACCCTAGAGAGACAAGGAGGAGGATCGATCTAGGGTCTTCATTTGACCTTCATCCGAGTTATGTAGCTCAGATAAATGTTTTGTAGCTGAAGCCAATTTCTGTAGCTGAAGCCGATATCTATAGTCGAAGATAATTTTTGTAGATGAGGCCAAGTTTATATAGCCGAGACTGAGTTCTATAGTTGAGGTCAAGTTTCGGTAGCCAAGGTCAATTTTTTGTGGCCGAGGTCAAGTTTTGTAGTCAAGGTCGAGTTCTGTAGTGGATATTGAGTTTCTATAATTGAAGTCTAGTTACATAGTTGAGGATGATTTTATGTAGCTAGGGCCAATTTTCTGTATCTGAGGCTGATTTTCTCTAGCCTAGGCCGAGTTTCCATAGCTGAGGCTGAGTTCTGTAGCTAAGGTTCCAAGTTCTCTAGATGAGGTCGAATTACTTCTAGACCATCTACTAGAGGAGATGTGGCATCATTTCCAAGTTTTGAATTGCTTATTTTGTGCTTTAGTGTTGTATTATAGCTACTATTACAACCAATAGATATTTTTAGTGTTGTGATTTGGGTTCCATCCATAATAAATATGCCCACATTGTCTCTTCTATTTCATGAGTATTTTGGATGCATGAAATATGTTTGATGTAATGTCCCTTGTTATAACCCTTGCAAACAGTTTGTAGAAAGTTTCAAACCAATTATGGCATTGAAAGCATATGTAATGAAAATTGTTTGACAAAATCACACAACCAGATCTAATATAATTGGACAAAAAACATAATATTGTAGCCTAGTAAGCATTGAGGATATTATAGTGGTATCAAATTTGGAGATATTGTCATCCCGAGGGGAAACAATGGGAAGGAAATGAGATTGTGTACATACATGTGTTAGAAAGGATGGTAGTAGGGTTTGCACTCATGTGATTGCGATATTGAGAAAGATCCAGAGCATGTGGTTGAAATATTGAGTAGGATAGAAGCAATTAAAAACATGCCCTACCACTACCAAGAGTATTTAGCATTGGGTGAGAATATCTATGCATATTTTCCCTTTAAAATCTATTTCACCCTCAAGTACATATGTTGGCCCTAGAATGTGGAAAATGATTCCTTTAAAGGAACATGACAAAAATTAAAGAAACATGAGCATGAAGGACAGGTGGAGGAGCATGCATCTAGCCATGTTGAGGATATGTGTGTAGAGGAAGACCAAACAACATCCTGTGATACACCATTGGGTCCAACCGATGAGGTTGATGATGACATTGTGTTGCATGGATATGATGCTAATGAATAGGATGC